>JWHW01027205.1:20825-33625 GCA_000931545.1 Papilio glaucus
AAACGACGGATAGATAGGTTATTGAAAACGGCCGTAAAACAATTTGATAGTGCTACACTCATAGATTTAACTGGACTGGATTCAACATTCAAAAGTTAAGGTGAAGATCGATTTTTGCCGTGAATGACAGAATGTATGCCAGCTTGTCGGGGGTATCCCAATATGGGAAGATAAAACATTTTATAAAAAAGATTTCGAGTTCTTAAAAATAATATTTTTTTATCAGACTATTTAAACGGTGTTAAATACTAAAATTTTAAAAATAATGTAAAAATAGATAATCAATACAAATGTTAATGAAAATAAAAATAAGTTAAAAATTTATTTTAATAATACTTTTGTAAATCTGTCGCTTTTTATTTTTAGGTTAAAAATAATTTGGTAATAGTTGACAACACTTAACATGGCATGGCTTCGCATTTTGGTCCCATTGTTATTTTTAAAATCTTACATTTAGTTGTGTTTAATTATTCAAGATTACATCAGAAAATTAATTAATTACTTATGAAATGTGATGTTCCTACACTTATCCTTCTTTAGGTTAGGTATAGTTTGTACTCGATTTCATAGCACAAACTGTCATTTTCTTTAATTACAAACACGGATATTTTGTATTCGAGAGGCAGGAAACGAATGACTGGAGTGGATTTTAAGAAGTCTTCGTTTTTGATAAAAAAAGGGGATTACCTCTCGAATAAAAGAAAATCATCAAAATCAGGAGCGGAGCTACAATCAACAACACCCTTCACGCGGCCGTAACGCTTTTTCGTGACAGAAAAATCCTAATACCAACTTTAAACTTTCATGGTTTTTACTAATATAAGGTTTGTAAGAAACGGGATTCTTACAAACCTTATAATTCTTATACTCCCTGTCTATTTAGAAATTTCACTTCAAAAAGAAACAAATGGGTTATCTGACCACGGATAAAACATTCCAGTGATATTAAATGGAATGACAATAGTATTTATCAGGCTATTAGTGGCAGATCATGCCATCAAACTCTGCTTTTGGAGAAGTCAGTTACTAAGTTATAAGACGAACAATATCTAATATTACAAGTGTTAATATACTCATATAAAATATTTACAAACGGGGTATTTACATGGGTTAAGAGGGACTTGAAGTTAGTGGGACGAGGGATGGAATTCGGAAGGATAACCATTGATGGAATAGGGATGTAATTCTTTTTGGACAAGTGAAAAAGATATGGTCCACTGTTCCTTCGTCTAGTCCGCATTCACATAGTGTAGTTCACTTAACCCGATTTTTTGCTAAGAAAACTAGAGTGCGCGCATGGCATAATCGTACTAGTAGACAGATCGTCGACGTTGCTGCTTATTTGCATCACTGTACTTAAAAAACGAATACGAATTTCCGCCTGCTTTCTTTCTGATGATTTTTTTCGGTTTCTTTGAAATAAGTTCTTAGCTGTTATTCATTTTGTTGGATTGTTGGATGGCTAAGAAAACGGTTATGTTCTTCGTTCGTCCTTTTTTTACTTTTTGGTTTTAAGGCCTTTTGATGGAAATTAATCTCAAAAAAATATTAAAATAATATCGTTTCTCGTTTGGACCGATAATTGATGTTTAATATTTATAACTAACCCGTGCTTAACAGTTTTATAAATCATAAGGAAAAATTAGATTTAAATTGATACTTTTTTAATGAATTATTGATGTTGCATTTTGTGACTTATTTTGAAAAAAGCTAAAAAACACAATAACGCAAAAATGGTACACTATTTAAATTATTTTGATAAATATTTTGGTTATCCAATAAAAAGTAATTAACTTATTGTGTGTGGGGATGTGTGGCGGAATTTCCCAATCAGTTCTACACATTTTTCTTTTTAAATTGGGTAAAAAACTAAATAAACTGATGCCCAAGTCCCTCATGAGACTTACTTAAAACTTAAATATTTTAGCTTCATAGTTTCATTGGTTTTTGGTATGACATATTTTTTGATTAATGTTAGAAAATATCTACAATTCACACAAACATGGATCGTGATAAATGCATTAGGCTATAGGGGGAACTAGAAATTGAACATGTGTTTTAGCCACAACAAAAATTCGATTCGGCGATGAGCCTATAATTTCTCCAGAATTACAAATTTAACGTTGAATTTTTCAACTTTATTTTTTATAAGAGAAGGGGCAAACGAGCGGCGGAAACACAAAAGTGCTCAACGACGCCCATGGACACCTGCAACACCAGGGGAACTGCAAATGCGTTGCTGGCCTTTAAGAAAGAGATAGGCTCGCTTCTTGAAGGACCCTAAGTCGTACTGGTTTGGAAATACCACCGAGGACGACCGTTCCTTCCGACTGTCTTTTGGACACTACAAGAATTTCACCCAGTAATAGTAAAATGCACTCTCGGAATAATGGGTTTTTATTTTAATATTACCTATACCATATAATTTTATTAGGTACAATATATATGTAGGTATATAAACACATTCGGGAAAAACAAGAAGTTAGCAAACTCTGTGGTGATCTCCAAAATCTTTAATTTTAAATTTTATCCAAGATCGTAACTTATCTGTTTCAGTTACTGTATGGATAGCGTTATGAATATAATTGAATCTACTGTAACGGTTTCTATTCTAGTGGGGCGTACACTTTTTCTAAGCCTAGGATTATAAAAACCTATCTGCTATCGACAATTTCTAAACCTAGATTAACAAACAAAATTAGCAAGTTTGTCAATTGTCAATAAAATACAATTGCTGAAAATATCGACTTTGATAACCAAATAAAAGAGTTCGCTTAAAGATTTTTGTAATGATTTGTTATTTCATTACATGCTTTGCCTTTTTTGTTTGAGTTTGAATTGCAGTTAGAGGGCGCAGTCGAAAGTCGCAGGGCGCTGGTAGTGCTAAACCCGACACTGATAGGACCGACACAACACTGAAATTTATAATCAAATCATTTTATTACGTTGGTAGGAAGTTCGCTGGGTCATATAGTATTTAAATAATAATTTCACTAGCACGGCTGCGACGTATTTTCCTACTCTTTTTAAAACCAAGACATACTGAACTGACTGTTCAATTTCACTTAATTACGTCTCCTGCTCTGGGATTATTTATGTGCTCCTGCGTTGGCACCGGTTTTGACGAGTCTCTTCCGGTATTTATTAATTCACTCCTCAAGTGTTTTCCCAAAATCCTGGAATACTGCTATTATCCACCCGATCCTAAAGAAAGGCTCAGATCCGTCCAGCTACTGGCCTATTGCCATTACCCCTATTTCTCACCGATGGGTGGAGGTAATCGAGAGCAAAGGGTAGGCCTCGCCGATTAGTTTGGACGTAGCGAAAGCCTTTGATCGGGTCTAGCATAGCTTCTTTCGACGCTGCATTCTTACGGGCTGCCTGAGAAATAAAAATAAAAAAAATTCCTGTCACGCACAGCCGCGTTGTGGAACGGTCTGTCCTCAGCGATATTTCCAAACCAGTACCACTTAGGCTCCTTCAAGAAGCGAGCCTATCTCTTTCTCAAAGGCTGGCAACGCATTCTGCAGTTCCACTGGTGTTGCGGGTGTCCATGGGCGTCGTTGATCACCTCGGTATTCCCGCCGATCGTTTGCCCCCTTCTCTTATAAAAAATATATGCGAATGGATTACCAGCTTTCTTGAGATTCATAGCATCAAGGTCGTTGTCGACGGTGCATGGTCGGACCCTAAAGCTATTAACGCTGATTATCTTTTTCTTCTGCATATATGGAACGCTGGAAATAAGCAACATCCATTGCTTTGCAGTGTTAAAAGTATTTCAGATACAAGATAAAAGTACTTGGATATAAATAAGTCACATCTTGAAACGTCAATTTTCCCCGTCACGGTATACCATGAATCTCTTAATTAGAATAGATATTATAAGCTATTGCTTAACTACGATCAATTACCAATTATTGTTTAAATATACAGTAGGTATGTATATGTATGTGGGGCCACGATACGATCGACATAAGTCATACGCAAAGTCACGCTACGCAGGATATTTCCTCCTCACTCTGTTTAAAATTGGGTAAAAGATTGGACGTGTGCTTAACAATGATGACTACAAGTGACAGTATTATTGCTACAATTATATTAGTATTTATTACGGCGAGCTACATCGACCAGATTGAAGGTGACGACCACGTTTTCACAGAGTACGGAGAATTTAAGACGCCGATACTTTATATGTGTCCTATAAAGAAACAAGAAAATGTCACTGATGTTGATTTTATCTCCGCGAGTAAATTATGTGAGAATTTTACTGGTATCCCTGTATACAATGAAAGTTTTGTCGATACCGGGAAATACATTGAAGATGTTTTTGAATTCAAAAATGTTTCAAAGAATAATAGACTTCAAATTCAATATTTTAATAATACAATGGATGTAATATGGCCTGACTCTGACACTTTTATAATGGAGGTAAGGTACATATAATTTAATTATTTGATTATTTTATGGTGAAGAATGTACGCGTATGTTTCCGCAGGTTTAGTTTAGTTTGCCCGCCCTAGAATACGCAGGGCAGCCCGCGCGTCTGACGAGATTGTATGTGAGATTCTCCACTTTTGGTACACCCCGGAGGTAAACATTTATAGAATCCTACTGCCATTAAGGGCGGGGCCCCCACTAGATTTGTGCCTCCAGCATCTCACTTGACTTGCGAAATACTGAAATACATCTACTCCACGCCTGTCTTCTGTAAATTCATGGTATTTCACCGGTCGAGCCGGTCCAGTTCTGCAACAAATAAATAAACATACAAACATTGATTTTTATTTATATAGAAGATTAATTTATTTAGTTATTAATAAAAATACAATACTATTATAGAAATTCGTCCAATTCGATTTTATACTTACTTTAAATTATCATTTAATATAGTTATACAAATGTAAGTGAAACAAAAAATGTAAAAAAAAACAATATAATCACAAACAATAAACAGCTAAACGAATTCACAAAAATGTTATGTCGCTTCTTTGCTTCAATAATGTGAGTATTCCCACTTCCGATTTTATTTTTCCACAAAAGGTGGTATGTTTTACGCGTATGGTTGTGAATTTATATGAGTGAAAAAGACGTCTCACGTTGTCTTTTATCAGGGGGAGATTTGTTTCAACAACAAAAATGTGTCAGATCGCGATACACGTCGCAGTATCACGATACATTTTGTATTCAGATAGCGAGGATTCAGGTAAATACTGAAGTGGTACAGAATCTACATCTTAATCAAATTTCTTCAGATTCTGATCAAGAAGTTAGTCCGAGGTCGTATTTTACAAGAAACACTTATTCGTATTCTTACAGAAGACCACGATATGATGCATTATAGTCTTGTACAATAAGCAGAAGTACAAACAACACCAAACGAAGCATCACACGTTGAAAATAATAGTCACCACTAAAGAAAACTCATAAAACACATTGCGCTGGAGGCAAACATGAAAAAGAGTCGAATACAAGATGGAAACTGGAAGATAAAATATCGGAGAGACTGAGAAATAGTGATATGTCTGATCAATAATTTAAAAAAAAACAGAACATAAACTGAAACTACTTTGAAATTGAGCATTCAGATGAAAACTACAATAATTATAATACTTTCTTATATATACCATATAACATGTAGTAATTGATTATTTATTATCAGTATGATCTATGATGTGGCATGTTCTTAGATAAATTAAAATAAAATTTCCTTGCACTTGCTCAAATCTAAATGTTTTTATTTCAACAACTTGGCTAAAAAAATAACAAAAGTTATATCATAAACAACGTGACAACTTAGCTTTTAACACTTCGTTTATATTTGCAAGAACAACCATACCATAACAAAAATAAAAATACCTATTATAATTAGTTGTAAATATGCAGTAACATTATTTTTTGTTTCGACACAATTATTTTTGTAAATTTAAAAACCTCTAAATTTGCAAAATTCAATATAACACACTATTGAAGCAAAGAAGCGATGTATTTGTAAGAAACGCTGATATAATATTACGCCCGTAACCCAAAGAGGTGGGCAGAGATCACATACTAAAATTTTACACGATCTTGCCACGCCTTTGTCCTTGCTTGTGTGTCAATTCTCAAATAATTAATATTACCATACTCGTCGGTTATAGTTACTCAATATTTCATCCCGCTTTATTACGTCACTAAAGGCTGGATATAGATTCGCTTATAACACTTATATTGTCATCATAAAATCCTCCACTCTCCTCATTCCAAATACAGGTTTGCAACATTAATAGAAACGTAGAGAGGCAAAAGCACAGAGCACTACAGCTGATGTCGACCTAATTATCGACTCAGCAGGAAGTTGGGGTTCATGTTTTATATTTAACTTAATGAGGAAATCTAAATTGCCAAATTATCCTGCATACGTACTTTGTTGTATTATAGGGTGCGGTTATCCTTAAGTGATAAATAAAAAAGAGTACTAAACCTCATCAAATGGTGTTCGAATTTATATTTTGTGGATTATGAAGCCTTATCAAAAACGGAAAATATATTAAAATTCCAAATCGTAACGCAGCTTGTAATAATTTTGTATTATTTACCTATCAACATTTATAGTGGCGATGTCAATATTAGACATCTTCATTAGCTTAGCTGCTCGTTGGTTGACAATTTCTTCCAAATTGACACAACTCCTATGTTCCAAGTTAATCCTCTTATTAAAGTAGTTATTACATTCTCTTTGTGCAAAATGAAATAAATAATTTTTGAAATGTACGTACAATATGTTTTACATTAATTAATTTAATATATTTGCAAAAAAAATTGACCGCGCTCCAGGATCTCCATGTGACCATTTTGTTTAACAAATTTGTAATCCCGCATTTCTGTTTATGGTGCTCAAATTGTCAGATTATTGAATCCTATTTTATCGTACTTATCCAGTGTACCGTACTTATCAAGGGACCAAGATACCCCTGATATCCCCAACAATCAACCGGCTCCCGTACCAAGAGCAGGAAGAAGGTGCAGGTATTTCCTAGGCATGCCTTTCACTTTCAAAGCCCACCACGGAACCCCCGGCGGAACCCTATAGTATGATTTTTCGAGGTCTACCAACACTATGTGCCGGTTTTTTTGCACACGTCTGTACTTTTCGCACTGTTGACGAAGAGCAAAAATGACGTTCGTAGTCCCCCGCGCAGGCATTAAGCCGGATTGGTTCCTGGCGCTCACTCTCCCATCTCATTCTTTCTGTTAACACTCTTTTCCATACCTTCATACTATGCAAAATGAGCTTTATTACGATCAACAGTCATCAATAAATAGAGACGTCATTAACAATCGTAAGCTGTCGTCCGATCGTCACACTGCGCACGATACGTTGTTTTGATTTCTTTGTCTTTCGTCGCTATCCCCGATAAATTTGGTCTTCGAGCGGAATCTAAATTGGTAACAATTTGAACTGTTTTCTTGTTAAGCGCACTGTTTTATTTCGCGAGGAAATCAATCGGTGCCTATGGATACTACGATGGGATCACTTAGCACCTAGAATGATTTTCTTTAGCGCCACACATTTTTATTATCGCTAAACTGACATACTTGCGTTGACTTGTTGTACGCGTATTTAAAGTGCAACCATTGAACCATTCGACGAAGTCACCGTCGAACAAAAGGTAATCAGTGTCTTACTCTGTAACTCTAATAACATATTTATGTGTAAAATTTCATGAAGATCGTTTAAGTATTTAAGGCGTGAATATTTTTATAACAAACGTACAAACAATGTAATTTTAGCATTTATAATCTTAGATTTCTTCACAGTTCTATATTGCAGGTGATGTGCAACGCCATACATACTTTTATTTCTCAAATGCATTGTTTTGACAGAACGGAGATCTCTTCTTGAAATTCGTTACCCCGAATGCCTTTGATCGAAGTCTACGGTTCTCTAAGGAAGATTATTGCGTAGACTTTGATTATACTGCCAATTGTACAATAACTTATCTTGTTCTAAAGGCAGAAAAAAAAGACAGAAAAATTTTAATTCAATCAATAGGTAAGTTCATCTTGTACGTAATTAAATCTTTCTTAATATCTAACTCCAAATGACATCTTTAACTAAATGTGATTATTGTGATTCTCCTTACATTAAATTTAAATATAATGTTTGCAGGTTTCCTGGTATCGAGTTTTTTCTTGGCGTTAGTTATAGTCGTCTATGCCATGTTTCCACAGCTGCGGACTTTAGGCGGAAAAGTGGCGATGGCTTGCGCTGGAAGTCTGATCGGTTTTTATACTTCGTTCGCCTCCTTCAATCTTTATCTAATTAGTAATAAGTGTGCTATAGGAATATGCGTCTCCATTAGTAAGTAATGTTATTTATATAACACATACAGCTAAAAGAATCTGTACAGTCTGTCTGTACATTCATTTCTTTTGTAACATTTTGTTATAATATGTATTCCTTTAAGGACTCAGTGATATCAATTTTTCCATTTTTTTAATTTTTGTCTCTATATGTCCCGTTACATCTTAATAAATGATAGTTTAAAAAAAGCCAAAATGTTTAATGTTGTTTCTTCAAAACCGCTAATCTCCTAAAGTTCTGATGAAATTTACCCGTCGTTTTGAAAATTTTACACAGCGTTGTATTTATATATACGCAGGATTAAATTAAGAAACGAGCGCATGTGAAGCCGCGGGCAACATCTAGTGTCTGTATAGGTGCTAGGATGTGTTCAAACTTAAACCAGAAAAATGCCTAATGATCAACAAGGGCGTAGTGGTCGCCTAAATTTCATACAATTTATTATGTATTTAATTACTTTTATGTAACTTTGCAGCGGCCGTCATCTATTTCTTTATCTTGGCGACGTTCTTCTGGATGAATGTGATGTCTTTCGATTTATGGTGGACGTTTCGGTGAGTTAGTTTTGTCTTGACTATTTGTCGATATTAAACTTTTTCTCTTTAACTCCTACAACAAATGGAGGTAGCGATCGCGACTCACCGTTCTCTAAGCATATTAGGCCCTGAATATGAAACCCTATCAGTGATCCTACTCTCTTGATTCATCCTTTCAACATGTCCGAACTACCAAAGCATACCTTTCCCAATTGAAGACACAGAATCCACGCTTAAGTCAATTTTTTCATCGGACATCGTACTGTCAGTAATAGGCGTCGGTTAATTCGGCGTAAAATGGTCGCTGGACCAGTTACCGTTGTATGGACACACATTCATTGTAACCGTGGGATTACACTGTCGAAAACACACATATTGTCATCTTAGTTTTTCAGAGAGAAGGATAGAGAGAAAGCTTGTATAGCGACACGATTTTACGACAGTGAAAACCCACGTATGCATGGTGTATGCACCAGCATACACCATGCATACGTGGGTGGTGGCGGTGGTCCGCAAGTCCGAAAAAAAAAACACGGTCTGACGTCCGACAAAAACAGACGTCTCTTATATCGTTATTTTAATCCTATAATTCAAACTCTATCTTAATATACTTCTTTAGGATCGCATCTTCACGGAATTAACACTACTAATATGCTTTTCCTACCAAGCCCAGCTCTCTGTTCCATACGTTACAGTTTTATTTAAAAGTGTAAAAATGTAAAGATGTTATAGGCACTACATTATTATATTAATATTTCAGGGGAATTGTTAAATCTCGAAAGATTAACCGTCGTGGAGAGGTGTTCAAATACAACATGTATAGCATCTACGCTTGGGGAATACCATTCTTAATGACGATAATGATGGTGCTGATGAATGAACATCCACCACCTGGTAGTATTAGCCCTAACATAGGAACGTTCAAAAGCTATTTTGGTGGTGAGTATTTTATTGTAATATTTTTTTTTATGGTAGACGGTGGCAAGGGCGTAAGCAGTTTCCTCGACTTTAAGCTATCTTTGCTCGACACCTGCCCATAAACGTTTGACAACCTTTACGTAAGAAAGAGGATAATGGTGTAACGTTTCCAACAGCTACTACCTCTTAAGTACAACTTAGGGTAACTCGTCAATTCAGTTCAGTTAAAGCTGGACACTTCGACACCACCTGGATGGCTGGCATTCCTCAACAGTGCGGTTTTGCGCGAAATTTCCTGCCACGCATATCCGCGTTGTGGAACGGTCTGTCCTCGGCGGTATTTCCACACCAGTACGACTTAGGGTCCTTCAAGAAGCGAGCCTATCTCTTTCTTAAAGGCCGGCAACGCATTTGCAGTTCCTCTGGTGTTGCAGGTGTCCATGGGCGTCGTTGAGCACCTCGGTGTTTCCGCTGCTCGTTTGCCCCCTTCTCTTATAAAAAAAAAAGCTGTAAAAAAATCTGATGTGTCAAAAGCTCTTTTCACCATACCTTTAAAACAGCTACAGCAGCTTTCATTATTTGATTTCAGATTTGGAACAGCGACTTTATGTATATCTACCGATGTTAATATTGCTCGTATGCAACTGCATATTATTTTTGATGACGGTCTTCAATATTTTCCGAACGAATAACTCCATCAAGATGTTGAGATCAGAATCCACTAGAACGGAAAACAATCGAAACATGTATGTATCGATCAACCTTGTTTTTGTTTATTAGCTGCTCAGAGGCTAACAATAACATTTAGTTTAGCCATATTATTTTACTAATGCATAGATTCATAAATTAAATTTAATGATATAAATAAAGGTTAACGATAATATCTGAATAAAAAAAGTGTGTATGTCAGCTCTGACGCACGACCTGAGTTTAGTCTTTGCGAACGATTATAAATTACATAGATTAGTTGATGAGGGTAAATGAATGAATTTATTTATATTACTTAAAGTATGCTTTTTTTTTATAAATTATACAATGAATTCGTCAAAATAGACATGATAATATAGAAAATAAAAAAAAACCGACTTCCGACTTCAAACCTTTTAATAGGTAGCACATACAAATAATAGTATTTTATGAATATGAAAGGTATTATAGGTTTGTATAAGAGGTGTATTCAATAAAATCTTTATTAAGTTATTTTGTACTTTTTAGTTTTTGAAGTCGGTTATTTTTAAACGTAGTTTTTTTTATTTTTTACTTTTTAGTGTCTATAATACATGAAAACAAACAATAGTACATAGTACTAAACACATCGCTAAGCCTAGCCCTCTACTGCGCGGCTTTTGAAATCACTTGCGCGTAGTTTTTACTTACTTTGTGGTTTAATCTCTTGATATCTTCTAAACTATTGGGCAGAATGATATAGTTCAAAGGGCAATTATGATAAACATTAAATTATCTTCATAATTGACACATTTAAATGGATAAGGATTCATACCGAACACGAATAATAGCGTAGTAAGTGGCGTATGCGTTTTAATTAATGTTTCCTAAGAAAAAAATGGTTATTGTGAGACAACCATACAAGATAAGATTAAGAATAACTCAAAAACTACTGGTCGGATCTTGACTAAAAAAAAATGAGACCAAGCGACAAGCGTTAGCTCTCGAACGAAAAAAGAATCATCGAAATCGGTTCACCAGGAGCGAAGTTCTGAGGTAACATACATAAAAAAAAACATACAGACGAATTGATAACCTCCTCCTTTTTGAAGTCGGTTAATAAAGCCTGTGGACTAGATGGAATACTAGCTGCTGTACATAAAATATGCGCGGCCAAGTTTTCGTTTGTTCTGACTCACTTGTATCACCTCTCGTCCAAAGCTGAAAAAGTGTCCAGATCTTAGAAGTTAGGTTACTTATTACTGACCAATTAAAACCCTAAGAGATTTGCATCTTCGTTCATTGAGCGTACGGCAAGGATTGTAACAAGTTGCCTGCGTTATTGTTTCTGTCCAACTAAGATGTGAAATGGAAGAGAAGAGTGAATATGAAGCTAAACTACTGCGTACCATCTTCATAACCACTTAACCTCAGTTGAGATTAAGTTCAAGCGTTAGTCCGTTATGTCCGCTTTTAGTTAATTTAGCAGACAGGTCTCTACTTAGTGAAAAAAAGCTTTTACAGTAGTAAATAAGTTGTAGAAAAGTAAATGTTCCATTTGACCTGTATAATGTCGCCCCAAATAGAAATCCATGACCTCTGCCTGCCCCTCTGGGTAACGGGCGTGAGCGTATATTTATTTATCTCTAATATCTTAATTTTAGGTTTATTGTCTTCATTAAAATATCAATAGTGATGGGAATCAGTTTTTTATTGGAAATAATAAGCAGTTTTTCGCCGGATTTTGAACTTTGGTACATTACAGACGCATACAATATACTTATTGGAGTTGTTTTCTTTGTTACTTTCGTCTGCAAAAGGAGAGTTCTACGTTTGATTTACAAAAGGTAAAGTATAACTTTATACACGCAACCTAATATAGTTGTCGAAATAAAAAAAAATTTTTAATAACTAAGTCCTACAACTGACAGTTTTAACACGCTTTTATTAGCTTGATGAGTATTTGTGTGGTGGCAGGGTAGTGCCGCCGCCAAGTGCACGGCCGTAACAATCTTTTTCTCGAAGCGAATCGCGGCAGTTTGACCGTCTTGTAACCTCGTTATGGATAAAACAAGTCTGAATTTGGGGATCAAGAGATATTTATAACTGGCTTTATTGCCAATTTATTTAAGTCATTATAATTATCACAGAAATAAAGGTGCCTTATATTATACGGTCACTATAAATGTTGATGAGTATATGATTAGATAGCAATTTATAGGAAAGTTGTTGGATAAATGCTTTCATAGACACTAAGATTACTGACTTGGTTGTCATAAATGAGATCTCACAAGGTTTTGTTGAGGAAGAATTGCGTTGCGAGGCTTTTTTAC
>JWHW01027205.1:38585-53887 GCA_000931545.1 Papilio glaucus
AGATGGTAGGTTGTGTTACTTAAATGGGAGCCTATTTTAACAAGTTCTCACCTGTGTCGTTGGAAGCGATGAGCGGAGGGCATGCCGGCAGCGGCGGAGTTCAGAACGGCATTGCCGCGACTCAGTCGCCAGATATTGAATGCCGTCATCAAGAAGAACAGCCAGTTGCTAGCGATCAGTATCAGCATCGGCACGTAAAGGTACAACAGCTTTGCGCCACCTGGAGTTATTATTTGTAAATTAAATTTGTAAAACACTGCTGACATTTAAAAATTGTACCATAGTAGTAGAGTTGCACAGTACTAATGTTTTAATGCACTTACCCTACATTGGTTACTAATACATGTACTAGTCCTCGATCATGCAGGATGTGAAGAAGTAAATCAATAAATTCATCGCTATTTATGTGCAAAAACCAATAAATTATGGCCATAATCTAAATTGATAGTACGTTTACCTTATTTTACAGCAAGAGAAGAATTTTGTAGACAAACAAACGTCATTTACTATACATGTCATGTCACTTTTCATACTTTCATCGGAAAATTCGTGGAAATCGTGTGATAAAGTAAAGTGAATAATATGATATAGCTAATGTTATAAGGTTGAAGAAAAAGTTGTTTTTCGAAAATATTTTGGAATTTAAGAATTTTAACGTAAAAAGCTTAGTTATTCCACGTTGCCGTAAAACACGTATAGTTGTATTGAAGATACTATAACAGCTCTTTCTCTAGATTCTTAAAAAAATGCAAATTCTCAAAATTCTGCTACTGAGCCCTACCTTCTAAGAAACAACCGCCTCTAGGTATGTTCGGTGTAACCAGCCAGGGAAGGTGCGAGACATCGGTTTCATTGAGGACCGCGCACGCTATCGTCATCAGGAGGGGCAAACCCCAGCCATAAACGCAATACATGCAGAATTTGAAGTTTTCACCTCGACGATGGATCGGACGTGCCTTTGCGTAGCCTCTGTTAAAGAAATACATAGATTAATTTTGACAAGGCTTTATATATACTAGTGATCGCCCTTTCGTCAAAATTCGACCATATTGGACGCCAATAATTAAGGGTTTGTTTTGATTTTGTTTAATGTTCGTGTAACACGTTTTATACACGCTTTCTCCGCTTCTACTCCACGAAAAGTTTAAATATGAACTCACACACCTCCGTGTTGTAAACCCTTCTAATAATGTTTCTCAAGTTTTAGCTCATGTTGGTATGACAGATGTCATGGTCAAAGTAATTTATTGGTTACAATGCCGCTATACATAATGCTCAGACATTATGTATAGCATATAAATAATATGAGAGTAATATAATAACCTTATTGAATTAATCAAATTAATTTATTTGGTTCATAAACTTATGGGTTTATGCGATGACGTATAGCTTTAGTAGAACCTCTCAACCTCATTCAACAGCTCTAGTTTGGAACGAAACAATTTTTCCATCCTCAGTATTCAGCCTCAACAGCCGACTTTGCCCAATTGACAAATCCTTGGCAAAACTTTGGAACCTTTGTTTGAAATTGGCATATAAATTGCCTTTTATGCAATTCGAAATCTATTTAGCATCTGGTATCGTTCCGCATCATTTGCAGAATATTTCCTCCACCTTCATTCAGAAGGAAAGGGGAGAAAATATTCTCAATTCAATTCAATAATTCTTAAATTCAATAATTCTCAATAGTATGGTCTGAGAGTTTCTTGAACACAGCCTGCACGTACCCCTAATTTAGGTCATCCACGCTACTCCCTAGATAGTCAAACTGTTTGTGAAGTTCGAGCTGAAAGCTCTCGAGATTTTGGATACGATGCTCTTCGAAGCGTAGATATTAGATAACTACTATAAACAGTCATACACTTTTCGCGGGTTATTGAGGTTTCGACATCCATATTTATTATTATTAATATGCGATTAGTACACTCTAAAAACATCTAAAGTAATACATTATAAAATATAAAAACATAAAACGAATAAGCGTTTAACTGGGATTTAAAAGAAAATATCCTGCAGAAATAAAATCCCACAGTTGTTTTTGAGAGTGAGGGGAACATGTGTTACCCTTCTCACTCTCAAAAACAACGTCCCCTGCACCAGCGCATCTCCCATCTTGAAAGGAAGTATCACTGTGCACAAATTTTTGGCCTCGTTTTCGACACCGCGTTTAGTTATTAGTGATACAAGTTTACATGTATTTTTTAACATGTTATTTTGTTTAGTTTCTTTTTTGTATTAAATTATACATTACGGGATGTACCTTAAACCTTATGTTTTTTTTTGTTAAGAAATACAAATAATTTTATATCATTAACCACATTGCAAAAGCTTCAATTTTGTTCAATTTAATATCTGATGAATCATATTTTGCTTGGGTATATGTCGAGTTGCATTACTTTTTACAGAATAATTTGATAAAAAAATTTCCACCACGAGCAACCCGAACAACCTTTTGCAAAACCGTTTTTTATATTCCATCTACTTCTTCCACCTAAACCTTGCCTCTTTGCCTCACCTTTGTCTATATTTTGAATATAGCACTAGTGACTGATGATTTATTTTATTTCTAATTTAAGACATTTTATTCATATGACAGAAATAATAATGAAACACTCACCGGAAAGTCCACCAAATATCAACCGACATCACATTCATCCAACAGAAGCTCGATAAGAAGAAAAAATACGTAGAAAATGCTGTAACAAGAAAACGCATTAGAAAACAATTCATATGCATTTGTCTGGCTTCAGTAACCGGAGTTCACGTGGCGCTAGGTCCAATATTATATTTAATTAATTAATTTACTCATAGCACTCGTACATATTTGTATTCTACCATGAGGCCGCTACTGCGTCCGTATCAAATAAGTTCAATTCATTTAAGTAGCTAAAATATTAATTTTGTTGTGAATAGCTTCGGTGGTATCGTATTTTTATCAAAAGAACTTAAAATCCTTGTTTAATGCCCGATTTAAAGAATCACATCAATTTTTTCAACGGGAAATTGTGCCCGAGAAATTTGAAAGTACATGTGTATTACAAAAACGGTCGAATTGGGTAATCATATGGTTTAGCTCCAGGTAACAACATCTACATGTAAATAAAAATCAATGTACGTTTATTTGTTTGTCCTCTATTCGTTTTTTAATCATTGATCAAATTGTAAATGGGGAAAATAGCAATCGATAAATCCGCGTAATGTATCACTTTGCAAAGAAACTTTTGTAAAATCATAGCAAGTACAGACGAATTAATTTAAAAAGTTTTCCAAAATATCGCACAGAACTACAAAAGTCATCTCAGTGATCGTGCTATATTAGCAGGTAAAACAACGACGTCAATGCTATGAATTACAACATTCAAAACAGAATACCAGGTGAGACGACAACTAATAAGTCCATCGATGTTGTTATTTATCAAGACAAAGGCGGTGAATGTAATTCAGATTTTTTTTGTTTTTTGTCTCCTGCAATTTCCTGCAACTAGATAGCAACGTCACCAGGTCAAATTTGTAATAACCGATAGCCAAAATAATATTTGGAAGGCAACAAAAACCTTGTTAGTAAAAGTAGCTATACAAAGAAAAATAAAGTCAGTAATAAGCAAAAAATATGAGTGGGTGATTTCATTCGTATTCGGGAACATAGTGTTAGTCTGTTTTTATTTTTACAAAAATATGTGGTTTATTGGCACAAATGCGTACTTTAAAAATAAATAAAATCTATAGAATACTTTGTATACGAGATATAAAAAAAACTAAAAACTTTCATCGTTTTTGAGAATCCAACCAAACCATCTAGAACCCAAATTAAGCAACTTTGGGTATGGGTAAATTATGTTAAATCGACGTTTTTTCGGCGAAGGAGTCTGTGGCCTTCCATTGTACACCTCATTTTCTGACAACCTTTTATATTAAAAAGTGTGATTGAATGTTCTTACTTAAGCCAAGGCAAGACATAACCGAGTGCTCCTCGATCTGGATCACGGACAGCAGCAGGAACGCTCCCAGGAGACTCCCCACATATGCCATCAGCACTTTGCCCGCGAGATTTCTCAGTGAAGGCAGAAGTGAATACACAACTAAAGTCAGAGCCAGAAATACGGACGAAATGAGGAGTGCTGTAAAAAAATAGTGATCGATAAATTGTCAATGGAATTAAATTAAGAACTCACCTTATATATACATTTTTTTAAAACTAAGATACCTTTTAACTAAGACGCTTCTCTTTCCTTATTTCCTACTTCTTTCGCTGATATATTTAGTACCAGTCGGGAATTTCTAACGTTTATGGGGATGGATGATCACTTCATAAGAAATCCGGACGAGAGCTAATCCAGCGACTTGGTGCTACAAGTGTTTCAAAAGTTTTGGGCTGAACATAACATTGCTCTAACATTTCTTTGGCACTTTAACTATTGGCTATAACAGTCTTGAAACACAGACGCAAATTGGCTAGCCTCTGAGTGCTTTACCGGTTATTTTTCGAGATTTCTTTTATGTAAGCAAGCGAGCAACCATATCACCTGATATTAAATGACCGCCACCCACAGGCATCTGGAACAATCTAATGAGTTGCAAATGCGTTGTCTGTCTTTAGTGGATAGGGGAGGGAATAGGTAGGAAAAAGTATATTTCCATTTCCTATCCACACCTTCGCCCGTCAAATCCTCTTCCGCTTCTCATCCTTTCCGAATAAGGGGTAGAGGAGATTTGGGCCTCCGGCACATCATTCCTCGGGTAAAATGCTGAATATTTCTACTTCGTAGTTTTTTAAGTCACATCGCCACTCAACATCAGGTAGGATTGTGGTCAAGCAAAATGTTTTGTTCATTAAAAAATTGTTTTATTTACCTGTTGTGAAGAAAGCATTGCTCACTGGTACGTATTCTTCGTCAAGAACTACATAGAACCTAGCGGTCGGTTGATGGATAGTGCCATTTCGCTCTACATTTTGAACGTAGTCAATGCAAAAATGTTGCGCGTCCAAAGCCGTCCATCTTTTGAATGCGTTCGGTATTTCCAGATAAACTATTCCATTCTGAAATGTTAAATCTGTATTTTATTATTTTTGTTAATGCGTGAACTGTTAGGAACATTTTTGAGAAATTGGGCACACAGTGTGTTAAATTTGACGTTTTTTTTTAAAGAATTATGGAGGAGAATCGAAGGAAGTTAAGTATTTTTGTATGTTTGTAACAAATACTGAGTAAACTGATAGAGTAACCCAGGGTCTAAAAAATAGTCATAAAATGACATTCTTTCCAATACAAATAATCACGCGCTGAGGAAACTAGCGATGGTAGAACAAAAAACAAAAAAACATAGTGTCCCGATACAAGATTTCCCTCTTTCTATTAGAAAAAGATGACAATATGTTTTACATGCGCTTTTTTTCGGCAGTTGAAACCCACGGTTATGGTTAAATCACTATACCTCTTTTTTATATCATAAAAGTTGATAAACTCGGACCATACCTTCGTATTAATCCTTATCCAGATAAAAAATCCTTTCGTATTCAAAAATATTTCAATACCTGTATATTACTTTTTGAATTATTCCAATCGGACATTCCACGTAGAATATATTATAAATTTAACAATAACAATGGAAACGAAATACTAATAGAAGAATTAGTCCAAGAATTTTAGCACCAAAAGGGTTTGTTCTGCATAAAATTATTCTACGTGATTTTTCAATTGGATTATAAAGGGTTTTTTGACAAGAACTTTGTTTTCTAAAACAAAATAAAACAAAGAGTTTAGATGAAGATGATTCAAATTTTTATTGTATTACGAAGAGAAAAGTTTGGCAATTATGAATGAAAAATGATATTTGGTCGTACGTCACGGATTCTGAGTTTTAAGGCCGCGATCGATTTGATTGGCTCCGTATAGACTCTGTCCTTAACATAGCCCCACAAAAAATAATCCAGTGGTGTTAAATCACACGATCTGGCTGGTCATTTAACAGCTGAATTTCATGAAATTATGCGACCGGGAAATTTGGTTTATATCAGGGGATTCATATGATTGTGTCCTAAGTATAAAATCAAGTTTCTGTCGCCCGAAACAGAGAGCGTTAATCGCCATCTTGAAAAACGCATTTTTGCAAATACCTCGGAAACCGTGAGTCTTACATTAAAAACAGTTATGACATTTTTGTTGTTTCCCATCTTTTTCATTTCAAACTTTTTCCCATATTTTTGATATTTTCCAAGATATAGTTAGGTAAACCTAATTCTTGTTTTCCTACATTATCTCATTGTTGTCGGAAATACGTTGGAGAGCATGAGAGAAATGGTCTAAAATTTTTATATAAAACTTTTTCTTGTAAAATCTTTAGTTGCGGAGTTCTAGCGCAATAAAAGTTGACATCTAGTAATGAAAACCAGCGATGAGTAGTACGTTACTCTGGCATACAAACAAAAATATAATTAGTAAACTCGATGTGTCGGCTGAAAGCAATGATACTGAGAAAAGATTGCGTCCAAAGCCACTGGCAACAGAATTAATAAGCATTTGGAACAGCTCTTAAACACAAACAAGGAAAATTAAGCGAGCATCAATCAAACGATTCAGGAAAATAGTGGTTAATTAACGTACACAGAATAACTTGTTAATATTATTGTGGTAAACAGCAAAAACATAATAAACAAATATTCTAAAATTGTTAAATACAAGCCATCCGCCCGGTTTCACGACGGTTTTATCTATGGCCAAATGAATTCATGTGCGGTAAATAGAAAAAATATATATTGATCCGATCACTAGCAAACTTCACAGTTTCACCCGGGTGAAACTGTAAGGAATATTTTTGTGGCTTTTCCGTGTTCCGTTTAAAACATAACTTATTATTTCATTGGAATTTAAGTTCCTATTTTTACATCTCATACACTCGCGTTACAATCTTCTCCCTGCCCTTTTCCCACTTTTTTATGTCGGGTCGGCACAGTACGACCGTTGTCCATACTGTAATAAGTGTTGTCTGTAGTTTCTTTACGGCCGATGGCCGGCCTGACACCAACCCTCCTCGGACATGTATATGAAATATGAGATTATCGAAATCATTTACTAATATTTCTTTTTATTATTCCCAAATGGTTTACGACAATAGTCGAATGGCGGATGCGGAGCCACGACCATGATGCTTGTATAACAATGTTTTGCTCAAATCGCAAAAAAGTAACACACTATAAACTTTCTGTAAGTGTCATTATAGATAGCTAATCTTCTGAAGCCAAAGTTTAGAAGGACATTGAAAATAGTATTCTGAGGAACTGCAGACCTTATATAATTAGATATTTATTTATGCCCTTAAGATCTTATATGGCGTGGTTACCAAATAGAGAACGCCTTACTATAATAGTTACATTTATTTTAATTTTTTACTTGATTATAAATTGATTAATTTTTTTTTAAATATAAATGAAGACAATGTAAGAAGTTAACATGATAGAAAAAGTACAGGCGAGCTTAACTCATAATGAGCTCACTTACCATGGGTTTCCCAAACCTACGGTTACAGCTTACCTTGCGACAGTGAAACTCTATTGTGGGCGTATTAGTGTACAAGTTTCTTAAATACGTACAATACTATATAAATAAAATATAGTTTACTTAATATATACATGTACATTAATAAAATACATAAAAATGTAAAATATACAACTTGAATAAAAAAATAAGTACATATAAATAGAGGATAACTTAGAACACATGTTTCGAGTTTTGGATGCGAAGAACATTCACGTATAGAGAATGGAAGAGAAGTCCATAGAGTTACAGTATGGATAGTAAAGGAGATTGCATAGCGTGAGGAAGAATAAGGTTTTATGTTGATATTGTATTTATTGCGCAAAAAAGCTAATTAAAATAATTAAAATAATTATCTACTTACCTCAGTTAAATAAGTCTGTAGTCCCGACCACGTAAAATCCCATGCTGCTGTCATAAAAGTCCTATTTGTAAACATTCCCGGTATCATATGGTATATGTCTGGTAATGATTTCCCAGTTTCATATATATCATCGTTGTAGACCGTAACATCGCTGAAGTCAAGGGTACCCGGGTAGGGAACGCAAGCTTTCGTTTTGTTGACGAGTATAATATCGGTCGCGTTACAACATTTCGGTATGCACTTGAATTTTCCACAGTCTGTAATGTCTCCTACTATGAAATCAAAGACATCTTTCCTATCATGTTTTGTTGCGTTAATACAAAAAACAAACGTCAGTATCAGGATCACAACAAACGGTGTCATGTTTGCGCCGCTCCTGCCGCCACTCGTTTAAGCTACAATACTTAGTTTCGCAGCTTGTTCGCTCTACGCATTCTGACCCTACACTTGTTGCAAAAAAACTGTCACACGTAAGCATACATAAGATTTTTATAAGTTTATCAAGTGTTTTACTTTACTGTTGGTTTCCCCTCGTGTTTATTTACAAATTGATTTGTTCTGAAATATATAAAAATTGCCATAAACAGAAATTTGTAGTCGGGTGCGTTTTAAAACGTGTGTCAGAACAACAGCAGAGCCTCGCACACAGGCCAGGGTGAGACAGGTCTTACATGAATGTGCTTAACAGAACAAGTACCACGACCTCACTGGATGCGGCCGCGAAGAGTAACGTTGTCCAGATGTCATTCTTGTCTTGTTTCACTAAATTAGAATATTATCTTCAATTTTGAATGTTATTGATAAGTTGTTAATATACATCGGTTTATTTTTGAGTTGAGCGGGTGATTTGGGGATAAGGAAAGAGGGGAAGTGAGAGTTCGAGTCAATATTGTAGATTAAACATTGGTGAGCTAGTTGTAAAATGTCTCGCTGACCAGGTCGTGTTTGCGTCATCGGTGGAGGACTTACAATTTATGCTGAACGTAATGAATGATTCATTGGGGATAGAGATATGAAGATGAATGTAGACAAAACGAAAGTAATGGTGCTTGAAAGAGAACAAAGTAAGACAGTAATTGCTATAAATATTAACGATAAAGAAGTGGAACAGGTGGAAGAGTTTAAGTATTTAGAATGTATGTTTAGTAGAGATGGTAGACACGTTAAAGATATTGAACGACTAGTAAATGCGGAAAATAAAATGATTGGGGCTACCCATTTTATTTAGGTACAGTAGTGAGGAGTCAGCATGTGGAGCATCTAGGAAGGCTCGTCTGGCAATGCACAATGCTGTACTAGTCCCCACTTTAAGTGAGAGCAGGGCTTGGCAGGGAAAGGATATTAGTCGAGTTAATGCCGTTGAGATCGGATCCTTAAGAAGTATGTTAGGGTTGACGTTGAATAATAGGATTATACGAGAAAAGTGTGGCTTAAAAGTGGATGTTGTGCCGAGAATTGAGAAAGGTATGCTTCGGTGGTTCGGGCATGTTGAAAGGATGAATTAAGGTAGAGTAACAAAACAAATTTATGTTGCGTAAATAAAATTATAAACCCGACTTCAAAAAATATATATTTAAAAACAACAAATGTGTAAAAAATAATTTTACGCATTTACATAAGAATCAATTCTTAAATTTATTTTTGGAGTCGCCGTCAGCCAGAGTAAATGTAATCACGGTCTTGGCTTGATACACGATCGTATATCTAACTAGGCGGAGGCTTGATACACAGTCGTTTTAGCACAAAGCTAGAACACCATAAATGTAGTCCAAGTCAATTAAATAACCTTTATTAAGAAAAACTCAAAAACAACTGATCATAACTTGATCAAATTTACATGGAAATACAAGATAACAACCAACTTTCAAACAAAGAAAGATAATAAACAAAAGTAAAAAGGTAAGTATCACATCGCTAACCCTCTGTCCTCTACCGCTTGGCTATTAAAATAACTTGCGCGTAGTTTTAACTTACTTTGTAATTTCAACTTTTGATATCTGCTGACCTATCTGTAATAACGCTATAGTGCAAAAGGCAATTATAATCTACATTTAATACTCTAGCTTAAAAACATATTTATTTGGATAAGGATTAATACTGTATACGAAAAAATAGCGTCGTAAATAGAGCATTATTTGAAATTGATTATTCTAAAGAAAAAGTAGTTGGTTTGAGATAACTGTAGAAGATAGAGATATGCCATCGCTGACATTATTTAGCATGTTTAGACATCTACAATTCCTTCATAAATCATTTTTATGTACGTACTATAGTTTAGCCTACGTAAGCCAAGAAAGTAAAACTCAACTTTGTCATTTATGCATTATTAAGAATAACTCAAAAACTATTGGTCGGATCTTGACTAAAAAAAATGGGACCAAATGGCGAGCACTAGGTGTCAAACAAAAAAAGAATCATCGAAATCGGATAAACTTTGTATATTTAATTGCTCTAACATCATTTATAACACGGGGTACAACTGTTTGTGGACCAAACATTTTTATTAAACTATCTGTGTGAATCATTTGCATCTATGGCCAGATACATGTGATGTACTTATATCAATTTAAAAAACTATGTCAAACATCTGTTCGATAAAAATTCTATAAAATAGCTGTTCAGTTGAATAGCTTGAACTTCATATACTCATAGCACACACACGTATTTTGGAGACGTACGGCTCTCCCTGGTAATGGTAACAGCTATATTTGGTAACGCAGTATTTACACGTATGTATGTAGACGATTTTAGGAATTATGATTGTATTCTTTTGTAACATGTTTTGTTAGGTTAGGTTAGTAGCTTATTATTCCCGAGGACGCCAACCCTGCGTTAGGCGTTAGGCAGGCGGCCGGCTGTAAAAACTATAGCTAGAACCTATATAGTATGGACTACAGTCACAGTTTAACAATCATATGTGGTTGTTAAGCTTTGCTACGGTCATATAGATGTCCCCACATAAGCAGGAAAAGAGCAGGGAGATGATGATGAGGTTAGGGTAGTATTTAAGTAGCTAATATCATTTCATTTAAGTTAAATTGCAGGGCGGGTAAAACCGCGGGGCACAGCTAGTCAGGAATATAGAAGCAAAAGTGTTTGCATCCACCGTTCTTATAAAATGTATTTCCGATTTCGGAATTTACATTTTAGAACTAAATTCAATCTAACGAAACCAATTTGTATCAAGTAAACTTAACTTTAATACCAAAAGAATTCTTGGGGTTAAATAAATAAATACTCTCGCCCTTAACCCAGAGGGGTAAGCAGAGAATACGGATTTCCATTTATCATGATCTGGGCACATCTCTCTCGCTTCTTCTACATTCGCATAAATGTTTTTTATATTCGGTATCTCTAAATACACGTAGTTCCAAAATGCAAGTGCTGATATTAAAATGACATTATCTAAAATCTTTGGATACAACCAGTTTTAATTCTATTTCTCTGATATTTTTTATTCCCGCCTCACTTTTTGTGTCACTAAGTGTTTCATGTATTCCATACGGATGGACATTGTCATAGTTTGATAAACGATATTTGTACTTCAATGTACCGGCACACGCCTTGTATTATCGTGAATTAATTAGTAAAGTAATAATAACGAGTGGGTCTTAATTAGTATTTATTTTCAATATAGCATGAAGCATGCTTTTATCACAATTGTATTACAATTTTCTTGTTATTCTGGAACAATCAAGGAGGAGTTTACAATAACTCAAATTGCCTTTTTGTTGCATATTTTAATAAATTGTAATTATTATTGTAAACTTGTTTTTGGTTCAATAAATGAAAAAAAAATCCGATATTCTTTCTTATGTATATTTTTTTTCGTAAAAAATTACTATAACAACTCATTGTCACAAACCTTTTTAGGATATATTTTAGAAATATATACATATTAGTAGATAGAAAAATGATTTTGATGATGTCGATGAATGAAAACGATGATGAAGACGAAATTTTTGAATAGAAATGTAATAAAAAGTTGACAAAGATTAAAACTTCAGCATCAGAGCCAGAGGAACGGGAATTAAAAAAAAACTTTTCTTGTTCGGACAATTTTTTTTCAGAGCGTGAGTCAAACGCTTTCGGACTTTATATTTGAAATACCTTTAGCAAAAGTAATAACGTCTTGCTTTGTTTTAGTTTTGCTAGTACACCAAACGAGGTAAATTACACATAGTTCAAAGTGTAGGCATCACGTTTTAAGAGCACCGCATGAGTCAGCATGCCGCGAGGTAAACACTTCCCAGCAGTGGTTCTTATCTGCCAGACCATTGTTTCCTATGAAAAACGTACCAACATAATTACGATGTACAATTTATATAAATAAGCACTCGCGCTCGCCGGAGGGGTAGGCAGAGATTGCAGATTTCCATTTGGCACGGTTCTGGCATACCTCTCCATTCTTATACATTCATAAATCTACGCATACCTGTTATTTGATTAAAAGGTACTCTTAATACCGCATTTTTTAAGTATGTCACTAATGTGGTCGGTATAAGTTCGCCTTTATAAACCTCCTACCGACTCACTATTGTGGAAAAAATCCCAAAAAAATATTGAATTAATATAGTTTCTCGTCTCGCATTTTTTACATTGGACCGATAATTGATGTTTTAATATTGATAAATAATCAGAAGCAGACATTGGTTGGTTCTAGTAATTAATTCATAAACAATTTTTTTATCAGATAACTGTTTTTTTCTCAAAATCACTAATTCTCAAAATACTTGCCGTCATGATTAAAAGAACATTACAAAATCACACACGGATTACAAATAACTTAGTAAATAATAAGATGAAGGTGGATTCGTACGTTAGCGATTCGTCGGGTAAATCGTCCGCGAGCCCCCGTTGCTAGATTGACAGCCAGATGCCAAATCTCGTTCCGAAATATTCTATCACGTGCCAATAATCGATGCGCCGTCTGTATGAACTCATGGTCTGATGATAAATTGATTTGATTATAACTGTTCCGTAGTCTGATACGCTTATCAATCCTGTTCAACCTTCCAACTATTACTCATTGAGACCGATAACATTGGTTGCAACGTGTCCGGCTTTAAGTTACGTTTGTGAATAAATAATTGAAACGAATTGTATATTTTGTACTTGAAAAATAAATGTAGTTAAAATTCAATGCAAAGCTTTCTTGCAAACTCAGTTTAACATTTCTTTTCGGCGGGTGAATAAACAAACATCAGAGACGCGAACATGCGACTCAGACCTTTTTAGTCAGTCTCCTTCCTCTGTATAGTCGCTTAAACTAAATTATTTACCAAATCTTCTCCTTTTCTTATGAAAAATAATTTTAAATGTAAACAAAGTGTATTTAACACTTACAAACAACTCTGCGAAATGAATAGTTGTGCATGCGTGCGCATCGCTTCGTTGTTGTTGTTCGTTTTTTTCTTATTCTTTCGTCGCTGACGTTTTTCGAAGTGGAAGTAGTTTTTTTCCTTTGGGTTTTTCTTAATTTTCTTTTGGTCTAAACAATCAATTTAGAAACAAATAACGACGCAAATTAGTAGATAACGCGGTGAACGTCGTAGATACCACCTAATAACATTAATTTAATAAAAGACATATGAAAGCAACATATTTAATTTATCCTATAGGAAAAATAATGTTAACGATAAATTAAAAGCTTTCTAGTTAGATACATTTTTCGTATGATTTTCTGGTAGGTAAACAGAGGCATGTAAATCGTATGCGCGAACACGGCAATTTCTCTTTTCAACCTACATAATACACGCTCAAGAAATCGCCACTAAATTGCAACGCCCTTACAATATAGATATTTCTTCAGTTGTTATTGTTTTTTCGGCATCATAATCGAAAGAAAGGGAATGCCGCTTGTTAAAAGTTTACAGGAGATCCGCGTGTATTGCAACCGGCAATGTTTATCTTGTGCTCGCTGGCTTTTAGTTTGTTATACATAAACATCTTATATGAGATCTCATAGCTTTTTGTTGCGGAAGAACTGCGTTGCGTGGCCTTTATATTTTATGTTTTTGATGGGATAAATTCTTTTTAAAATTAAAATGAAGTCTCCTTTAAGTGAAACTTCCTTTCTGCAATATTTTAGGTACTTCGCCTGGATGTGGCATCGCCATGGGATATCCTGTGTAAAACTCCTTTTATATGATAGAAGGCAAACGAGTATTTTATTTTATTTTACCGCCGTTACGGGCCGCACGCTCATCCACCGGTCGGCCGATTCTCACTCTCCGTGCCGATTTGGTCCGTTTTGGACTCTGTCGCTATCGAGGGATAATATGACCCGACTAGGTATATATTACGCTATAACCAAAATGCTCAGTTTTTCAGATAAATTATCTCACCTCTACTTACTCATCAGGAAAATATGCTCGCTTTTTTGTATGTTAATGTATCTTAACAATTTACTTAAGTTACATTAACAACATACAAAAATGTCAGATGAAACTCCACATATACATATGTATATGCAAAAATGAAATTCTTGAATGCGATAAATGAATAAATTCATTTATTATAAGGCTTCATATCTAAACAAAAAGTGTACAAATACAACTAGATATTATATATTATTAACACAAAAATTATTAAAAGCTTACATTTGTAACATATTTGTAGACGTGAGTTATAAAATAAGGACGACTAGACTCATTTGATATTATTTAAGTATTGAGGTATTGTACTTATCGAAGTTTATTTAATAAGTGGTTCCAGGGTGGAGTCATAAAATCATATTTTTGTAATTTTATAAATTATTACAACATTAATTATCATATGATCGACTCAAATATATTGTACTTATGAACGTTTCTTTGTTGGTTACTTTGTAGTTAATTTAGTAAGTTATAAGAAATACACACTTTTAATTATATTTCTTGGCCAACATACGGATTGAACAGTAACGATGTGCGCGCGCAGCTACCAATTTTACTCTCAATTAAACGCACACCAAAAGAATTATAACTTTGAAAAATCTATTAAAATAATTAATCTGCAAATGATTAGTGAATAAGAAATTTATAATCAAATATTAAGTTATATCATTAAGCTCATCATCATAGAGATCATGGATTTCCATTTGGCGCGATCCTGGCACACCTCTCTCGCTTCTTCTATATTCATACATCTACCCATACAAGCTCGTCGGTTATGGGTGCTCCTTATATCGCCCTTTTTTAGTAGGTCACTAATTTGATCGATATATGTTCTCCTAGGGCGTCCCCTACCAACACTGCCACTCACTTTTGCTACATAAATTTAATTACAATACAAGGAATAAATGCAGACTAAAAATGTCTTCCTTTATATTTTCATTTTTTTTTACAAAATACGAAATAGAAACTCTACATACGTATAACAAAAGATTGTTTTTATATGTCGACTCAATAGAATAATGCTATTTA
>JWHW01027217.1:0-10389 GCA_000931545.1 Papilio glaucus
AAAAAAAAAAAAAAAAAAAAAAGAGCTAATGCCGTTGAGATGCGATCCTTAAGAAGTATGTTAGGCGTGACGTTGAATGATAGGATTAAAATTAGCGTTATAAGAGAAAAGTGTGGCTTAAAAGAGGATGTTGTAACTAGAATTGAGAAAGGTATGCTTCGGTAGTTCGGGCATGTTAAAGGATGAACGAAGGGAGAGTAACGAAACAAATTCATGTTGCAAAAGTGAGTGGCAGCGTTAGTAGGGGATGTCCTAGGAGAACTTATATAGATCAGATTAGTAAGTAACTAAAGAAAGGCGATATAAGGATTTTGTTTTGTTTATTTTTGTCGGGACTTATTTATACTGGAACCATGTTGTCTAATAAACAACTTTTTCTATCTTTTTATGACTCAAATTCCAATTAACCCAGGCGCGCAGAGAAAGAGGCTGAGATTACAGATTTCGATTTGGTGCGATCTTGGCACACCATTCTCGCTTCATCTCCATTGATACACCTATGCATCCATGCTCGCCGGGTACTCTTACATCGCCTTTCTTTAGTATATCACTGAGCTCGTTTAGGGCATCTCTACCGACAGTACCGCTCACTTTTGCAACAGAATTTTTTCTTATTCACCGAAACATACCTTTTTCAATTTTAGTCTTAATATTCATTCAGAGTCACGCCTAGCGTGGCAAGGATCACAGCTCAACGGCGTTAGTTATTAATATTATTAATTACCTTCTTTAGTGTAAGCATTACTAACATATGTTCTATTTCAGACGTAGAGGAAGGTTATAACGAAGACAGGGATAACCTGCAGCCACTGATCCACATCAACCAATCCCATGACCGCTCGCGACCTACCAGACCACAACAACTGGGCGTTACAAACACGATGTAAGTAGCTTATAATCGTCATCGGAGTATCACGATGATGTATTCCTAGCCGAACAGCTACAGCGACTGTGTAGTAATGTGAAGAGAAACGTGTAATACGCTTAAAGTTTGTCGTAGAATAGTTCACAACAATAGTCGAATGTCGGGTTAAATTGAAACGCCCTTAAATTGTCGTAAATGATTTAGCTCCTAGCACGCTATTAAACTTTTTTGAAATAGCTAAAAAGAACGTAAGTATATTATTTACACAATGGACTTAATCCATTGGACAAAATGATGAGGAAGGGGAAGAAGATTTGACGGAAAAGGGAATGAATAGGAAATAGTAATTTGTCTGTTATTGCCAATATCCATTAAAGACAGACTAGACATTTGCAACTCATTAGCTTGTTGTGGGTGTTAGCTGTCACTTGATAAAGGCTGAATAGGTTGCTCGTATGCCACCTTCTATAAAAAATAAACCTCGATCAATTTATTCCAGGCCTGAAGTACAAAAGCTCCACTTTTACGATTCGACACCATCAGTCATGTCGACTCCAGACGTAACACCGGCACCAGAAGCTGATGATATATGGCCAAAGAAGTGGAGACGCAGCGACCGACGGCTCAGGAGGCTCAACACTGAACTTATAGAGGCGATCGAAAATCATGAAGTGGAAGAAGTTGAAAGGTACATCTATTAATCAAAAGGGAAACGGGATGAGACGCCGGCTCCTAATTTATAAGACTAAGCGCAGAAGCATTAAGTACATCAACCTCAAGCAGTCTTCTGTGAGGCGTGGTATTTTCCCGGTCGCGTTGGTACATTCATGGAATGGCTACCGTTGCTACAGAGCTAAAAGCCTGTTCAAACCTTTCAAGGATATACCGGGATCCAACAATCTTCTCTGTATTTTCTAGGTTACTCCATGCCGGCGCAAACCCAAACGCGACGTGTCGCCTGGACCTGGTATCGGCGTGTCACATAGCTGCCATGACCGGTGGAGACGCGCTTGGTCTACTCATCAAATTCAAAGCCGAAAAGCACCGGTTAGATAGACTCGGACGGACACCGCTACATCTAGCTGCGTTCGCTGGCAACGCGAGACAGGTGGCCATACTTCTAGACTTTCCAGAAGGTGAGGTTAGCATTGATGATGATCAGTTGATTGTAACTAATTTACTTTCCCATGACAATTTAGAGTTAATCAAAACTTTGAAATTCAATAATTTTTTTTAAATGAATAAACTAATGCTAGATCATAATCCCACTATGTCAAGTGACGATGTGCTAGAAAGAAAAAGAAGCCACCAATTTATTATTAGGCAATACATACTTCTCTAAGTCAGTTAGGTCTGTGCTTATCACCTTAAGCACCTTAGTTCGTCATTAGCCCAGTAATTTCTTTGACCCACAATACCCTTCAAACAAGGACAGGCTTACACGCACACATTATGCATTCGGTGTCTTTAAGAGCAGATGTCAAGAAATAGTTATTTATTTTGGAATAAATATGGTGTTACAAGATATTCCAAGTTGATAAGGCAAGGAGAAATACCAGAAAACATCGGAATTACATATAGCAACCGGCCAAGTATACTAAATCTTTATCACTAAAAGGTAAAATAATACTGTTAATGATGACAAAAGCTGGTATTTTTAGCGTCTTCTCATGAGGACTATCAAATGGAATTCTCTATCGGGCACAACAACCGCTTCTGTCTTCTTGGACACCATCCTTAGCACCATCAGCTCGTCCGTTACATCCTGTCATCATCATAATAAACGTTGCATAAGATATTGATGAAAAAGCAGATAAAATAGGATCATGGACAATAAATTACTAATCCTATGGATGATAATCACCATGAGCCATGAAGGGGCGTCCACCATTCAATCGGGTTTCACTACGTTAATTACTTATTAATCTTGTATTGCTAGACTCAAATCCTTCTTCTCTATTGATTATAGGATCCTTTCAAACTTGAGCACCAAAATGATTGGAGAATGAATAAAATGTGAATCGAATAGTGAATTCTAGATGTGTTTAGATTGCTTCTGGGTTTGCTCGAAATCCTACACCAGAATATATCCGAGATATTTAATATGATCAACAAAAAACTACAAATTCCTTATTAATAACTATTTTTTTATAAGTTTAAATCTCACAATTTCTTTGAGCGCGTTGTTAGCATAGTGAGACAAATTCCTCATGTGCGTGGAGTAGGTGGCCGCTGTCAGACTGTCCAGTGTTGTAGTTTCGGGAAAACCTAAATGTAACAATATCAAGGGCTTCAACTTTGGTGGATGTTATCGAGGTGACCAAAAAGAACAAAGAAAGAAGAAAGAGCAACTTACCTGAAACCTAATAACTAAATAGTTATTAGGTTTCAGGTAAGTTGCTCTTTATCAATATAAAGGGAAATTTAATACCAGATTCAGAAGTCTGGCACACTGGTACCACGATCTTTGTCTGCATGTATTACAATACAAAGAAACTAAACCTTAAATTGCATATAACAAAAATAAGCTCAATTCTTATTAAGTTTTATGCGGTAGACAGAGATAGCAAATGCCAACAGCATTTTGTCATCCTCATTCTACACAGAAAGAAATAAGAAAACCGATCAGATCGAAACTAAAAGTTGCAGCCAAGGAACATCCCTTCAGATACTTAATAAGTGTTCACCAATTGGCAACTTTGTAAAAAAGTCAAGTGTAATTAAAATATTAAGAAAAAAGAGAACAGCTAATATTTATCACTTAATATAGAAAAAACGACCCCTTTTCGAGTGTTCGCATTTCGACCACTAACATATCTGGTACATTTTCATTTTATATCACTGGTTGATTATTTCGTGAACTAATAGTAAAAAAGTAACTCCGCACCTTCGCAATTAACAATGATTGTACCGACTACATTTCCATTTTCATTGATCCGAGCCATTGTGTTCGTCGCTCCTGGACCCTTTATAAAAGAGAGTAAGTTTGTTATAGATGCCTATGTTAACAGGTCAATTTATCAGGTGACTTGGTGACTTACTTGATCGTTTACCACTTTTCTCTATAAAAAAAACAACTTTTCACTTCTATTCATTACTATTTAGTCTAGAAAATGCCGTATGTCCGGTACCTATTACCTGTACCTGTACTTACCAACTCACATTTGAGGATTTTTCTTTTATCTAGATTCTAGGTAAAGATTTAGAGTCGGTCTTAAATTTGGAGTTATAGTTGGCATTTGGTTGTTTTTTCCGTTTTTTGCACTGATTACAACAAACATCACTTGAATTAAAAGCTAATTCATCATTTTCAAGAAGAAAAATCTAAATTACCTAAACACGCTTAATATACGAAAATCACACAAATGTTATTGCATTCGTACGAGCAGGGTAATCATTTGTATGAGTGTAACAAGGAAAAATGTCACTTCTGGTAAATGTAAAAATGATGACATGATGAAATATTAACTTCGGCAAAACGACACGGTTAGGTTGGGTTGCATGGAGCGACCAAAGGGGGCTAGTAGCGTGTTAGGTGTAGACGCAACGTGCACGAGCCATGAAAGCGACCTAGCTGCCGCAGCGCTTGCTTGGCAAGTGCCAGAAACGACTTGGAATTTGAAATTAATAAGGCTTTGTATAGGTTGGGTTTACGAAATGTATTTTTTATTTTTCGAGTTTTTCAAGAACGTTGCTTGTTCTTTCAATAGGAATGGGAAAAGGAGGTCTCCCCCTCTTCTCACCCAACCCCACCCTCTCCTCAAAAGGTCACACCCAACTTAAACTGTTACCAAGATTTAAACGGCAAAATTTTAATGAGTCAAAAAAATAGTTACCATAAAATTCAGTGCAATTTCCATTTTTTCATCGAAACGATTTGAAATAGGCGATGTGTAAAATTGCCAAGTTTCCTTTCAATGCTACACAGTTTTCTAACTGACAACTGTGAACAAGACGGATTCATTCGAAAAAGAAAAATAAAAGATTGCAAAAAAGTTTTCATTCCTTATAGTTTTTTAATTGAAACTTCTGCTTTACGGAATTATACGGAACTTCGCAGTTTCTTACAAAATGCAATAAGCAAGTTGTAAGTACACACTTAATAGTGTTATGTATTATGTGTTCGTTATCTATGGGTTGGAGGGTCTAAGATAAAGCGAAAATATAAGTTTTTCAAGAAAAAAATATCACCATTAAAACGTTTTAATGCTTTAAATTTTCTTTTAACGTTTTATCTGTGGTATAGCTTCCGACTCGATCAGTGAAATACCACGACCTCACAGAAGACAGGCGTGCAGTAGACGTATTCTTCTGCGTTTCGCCAGATGAGTGAGGTGTTCTCTTCCCCTAATATAGATAGGACGGGAAGAGGAAGAGGATTGGACAGAGAGGCTGTGAAACAGAAAAGGAAGTGTCCTATTTTTTGTCCATTAAAGGTAGTCAACGAATCTGCAACTCATCTGCTTGTTGCAAATGCCTATGGGTATCGGTCACATAACATTAAGTAAACCGCTTCCTCATTTGCTATCTTCTCCCGTAGAAAAATCGTATCATTCGGAGTTACGCCTAGTATACTTCTAAAGGACTGTCTCTATCAAAAAATGTAATGTAAATACAATATTTTCCAGAAATGCAAGATCGAGTAGAAAGCGACATGTCTTCGGACGCCGAGGAAGACGTCAGGAAATTGTGCCAAAGGACAAGAGTCATGGTGAACGTGCGCTGCGACCTCGGCGATGTCAGGACAATACTACCCAAGACCTGGAAAGACAATATCGATCACAATTGCAAAAATATCGAAGGATCCGTAAGTTGAATTTAAAATTTATAGTAGATTCTCTATCCAATAGACTCAACACTTTAGCATAGCTACGGGTATCGCTGAGATGCGAGCTATTACCAACTAATAAATTGCAGATGAACTTATCAAGCAAAATGTGTACATGAAACAAGATGTACAAGAAGGACGCAAAGAAGTTATTACTCTATTGTTTACCACTACTGATAAAAATCACCTTCGACAGTTAGAAGAGTTGACCTGGCGAAACTAGTCGTTGCGAAGGAAAGAGGCGGAGTCAGTAAGGGAAAGAATAATCTTATTCTTTCCAACGATGTAGATTTGGGGTACTGGGGAACTGTTGAATACCTTACTCAGTAAAAGAAACAATTTTACTTGACGTAGGCGAGAAGTAAATACAATGTAATATAAAGTGGTGATGTGGTCGAAAGATGTTATGCACTAGTTTCTCAACAGACTATTCACTCTTCTCTTGAAGGTACCCACTTCATAATTATACGGAAACACTGACGCAGGATCCTTTGCCGTACGCACGCTGAAGGAAGATTCGAATCGCTTCATTAAATCACGTCACATTCGTCATTAGTTCAAGCCACTAATCTTTAAGATAGTGGTATTTACCTAATAAAGTCCTCGCATACTGCCAGTTTTACCACTGATGACGTCGTTCGTCAAAAACAAACCGATAAATTTATGCATATCAACAGAACACCAACACACTTTCTTAGATTTCTTCTCGAATGTAGAGGACATAGATGTTACTGACGCAGTCGTACATACTTATACCAACTGAGAACCGGCGACCTTTTACTGTTACGTAGAGGAAACCAAAATAGCTTAAGGCTTAAGCCTAAGCACAGGCGGATGAGTAGCTATTAAAGCTTAAGCTTTAATAGCTACTCATCCGCCTGTGCTGCAGCCGCATCTTTACATTTAGATATATATCTCGAGAGAAAACCGGCAAACTGACCTAGATTTTAACTTATCTGTATCACTCCCCCAGCTGCCACTGCTCCAGCCGGGGTGGACACCGCTGCACGTAGCGGCCGCGTGCGCGCGCAGACACTGCACGCGACTCCTACTGGCAGCCGGTGCGGATCCCAACATCTGCGACGAAGCCGGCAGGACCGCGCTCGACGTCGCCGGCTTCGGTTACTACTTCAATCAAAATATTAATAAGAAAAAGTAAGATTAACTACTAACTTAACTACCGACGATATTTGGCACAATAATTTTTATCAGTTCTATCCCTTCTCTATCGATAATTAAGCCGTGTTGATTAAATGTTTCTAATAGGGAGCTGCAGGTGCGTTGCCAACTTTTAAAGAAAGGAAAGAAACTCTATGCTTGAAGGATAGTTTCGATTTCGTAAGGAGGCACATCCAATTCCGTTGGCTCTTCATTATTTAAATTTATAATCATTGTGACCATTCCTTGAGACTTTTTTATGTGTTTATTTAGTTTCCTATCGGTGCTACAAATGTTACTCAATGCTGGTGCAACCCACCACACTATGAAGAGCAAAGGTCTTAAAAATCTGGACACGCCTCTGCACACAGCAGTCGAGCTGGACGATATCGACAGTATAAATGAGCTGCTTAGAGCTGGAGCATCGGTCAGGTGTCTCAACGCTTCGGGACAAACACCCCTGCATGTGTGCGTCAAGAAGGAACTAGAAGAGTCCTTACAGGTTTGTATCTCTTTGTTCTTCTTCTGTTGTTGCGTTTAATAAAATTAAACTTGTTGAACAGTGCGTTTCAGTTATTACATCTATTTAAATCCCTTACGGTGCAGAATATAGAAATAGAAATGTCTATGGAAAAGTATGTTACTACCAAAACAATTTTCTAAATCACTTTGCACATTTTAGAAAATAATCTTCGACATAATAAAGAAGAAATCAGTTAACAATAGACTCTCGGGGAGCTGGGCTGGCTGGAGTGATCCCGCCATCACGCAAAATACTCGCTCAAAATAGTCGTAGAGTTGCGAAAAAATAGCCCCCTACTACTACTATTGCTAACAATAGAATCTTTAAAAGACTCAATTGCAAAAAAACACAGGCAGTCTGCCGACAGGACTGCCGACAGAATATTACTCAAAACAGGCTTGACAATTGTTTAATAATAAGAAAACCTTGTATTTTAACATTAAAATTCAAAATTGACTTCAAGAATTACAAATGAAAAAAAGTTTTTTTTTATTGCAAATAAACTTATTTTCATCAAATTTATAGATTCTAGCAAATCACAACTACAAAGATGCTGATCCATTGATGGCTATAGTGGATGTGAAAGACAAAGATGGCCACACAGTGCTTCAGGCGGCCGTGGAGGCTGCGTGGGTGCCGGGCGTGTGCGTTGCACTGGAGGCTGGTGCTGATGTAACGTTAAAGGTTACTACTTCATTTTTTAAAACATTATCTCTCTGATAGAAAAGATTTCTATGGTTATTTTTTTAAATGGGTTCAGTACTTTTTGAATATATGCACAATCAAATCTTTTTTTTTTTAATTAGTTTAGATACTTTATACGACACTCTCTGTTTATTAAGACTGTAATAAATTATTATTATTTCGACCATATATCATCAGAAGAATTAGGCTACTCCCATGAAAAGCCATATAGACTGCATCATCAAATGAACTTCCGAAAGTTTGATCAACCTTGACAATATTTTCAGGTTATTTTTTTAATAAAATTCATAATTATTAATTTCAGGCAAACGACGGAGAAACTCCAATCCACTCAGCAGCGGCTCTTGGAAATTTAGATGTCCTAACAGAAATACTTAGTTTAGCCAAACAAACCAACTTCATTGATTGTCAAAATGAAGAAGGAGAGACACCTTTGTTTAAAGCTATTACTAATGAAAACCTTGATTGCGTTAACGCAATACTCCAAGAAGGAGCTTCAATAAAAATAACAATGCCTGGCGATGTTAACGTATTTCACGTTGCCGCAGAAAATGGCTGTTTAGAGATACTGAAAACTCTTTTAGAATTTGATGATGATGTTACGCGTACTATGATCAATGCGTTAACGGCTGGCGATAGAAGAGGTTTTGGACCTTTACATTTTGCTGTGGCTAATAACCATTCTCAATGCGTACAGTTACTGCTATCGAAGAATGCCGATGTACGACTTAGAACAACTAACAGTCCCCACGGAAGTTCAACTCCATTGCACATCGCTGCAGTATACAATCACATTGCGATAGCCAATGTAATACTTAAGTTTGATAAAACTACTATTCACGAAGTTAATGGTATGGGATGGTTCCCTCTACACTCTGCCAGTCATCACGGCAGCCGAGATGTCATAACACTTCTTCTTCAAGAAGGTGGTGACCTATCGGGCTACACAGATGGACCCAAGAAGTATAGAAGAACAGCAATAGATATGATAATCCACAATCTATCAAAACCGACAGATTTCCTAGAAGACGTTTTTGATTCTTACATTTCATCAAATTGTCAGAATTTTAAAGATGCTAATTGTGAAATATCGGTAGATTATAGAATATTAATGCCGACTGTTTGCGAAATGGAACAAATGAAAGTAATTGAAGCTCTACTTAAAACCGGAAATAGATATGGACAGAAAAGACTTTTGGTTCATCCGTTAGTTGAGAGCTTTCTATTCTTGAAATGGAAGGCTCTTTTGCCATTTTTCTATACCATTATTGCAGTTTATTCTTTGTTCGTTTTTTCTTTGACGATATTTATTGTGTCCGTGTTCTTTTACATGGATACAAAAGTAACGGCACCGATGTGGTTAAATCAAAATATTTGGGGTTATATTGTTTATACAACAATTTTCCTAATTCTCATTCAGGTCAGTCACTTTCTGATTATCCTTATTATAATTTTATTAATTAAGTTTAAAAAAGATTTGAGAAATTTATATAGTTCTGATGTTATGGTATATAACTTGAGGCGACCCGTTGCTCGCTTCCCTTCTATAAAAAACATGTCTCTTTTTAAAATGTATACTATCTTAAAATAATTTTGGTTGTTTGGTTTCAGGAAATACTACTGTTCATGAATGTCAAAAGTAACAGATATTTCTTCCAACTAGAAACATGGGTTAAATTTGGATCAATAGGACTTGCAATGATTTTACCAGCGGCAGTAATGATATCATCGTGGTTAACTTCGGAGTGGTTACGCCACATCGCAACATTAGCTCTGCTACTGTCATGGTTGGAACTGATGTTCCTGTTATCCAGGTTTCCAAACGGAGGTTACTACGTGTTAATGTTTGGTAAAGTCGCATCTAACGTTATAAGGGTAAGGATATTTTGTAAAAAATGTATTTTGAATCAATAAAATATTCGTGCCTGTCAACCAGAGCATAGCCAATAAACAAAAATACTATTTCAAAAGTATATGTGACGGGAAGGATATAAACTTATGTTATTATATCTTTAGATTCATAGCAGCTTTTATCACGTGACATTAAGTAAATCACTCTTTGTGTACCACTTCCCTAAAATAAAAGGTATCGGTAAAATAATAAATACTTCATGTGGTCCTTACATGAAGTATTCTTAACCGACAAGAAAAATATATCAAAACAAGGCTAACTGGACAAAATTAGGTTTAATTTATTTAAACATTATTGCGAGTACAATATTATCATCATCAGCCTATATCAGTCCACTGCTGGACATAGTCCTTCCCCAATGCGTTCCACAGTATGCGGTCCTCCGCGCAGCACATCCA
>JWHW01027217.1:10566-31338 GCA_000931545.1 Papilio glaucus
TGTAAATAATGTATTTTGAATATCAATAAAATATTCGTGCCTGTCAACCAGAGCATAGCCAATAAACAAAAATACTATTTCAAAAGTACATGTGTCGGGAAGGATTTACATATGATCAATAAAGATATTGGAGTCAACTTATGTTATCATATCTTTAGATTCATAGCAGCTTTAATCACGTGACATCAAGTAACTCTTTGTTTACCATTTTTTCTAAAATAAAAAGTATTTAATTTTAAACTTTCGTGATTTTCACCAATACGAGGTTTGTAAGAAACGGGATTCTTACCACGATTAGCCTTTTTGAGCTCCCGATATTTCGGCACAGTTGCATGCGCCATGGTCACGGACTGATTGAGTCTGCCGTGCCAACCAGTCTGTTAGCCCGTGACCATGCAACTGTGGCGAAATATCGGGAGCTCAAAAAGGCTAATCGTGGTAAGAATCCGGTTTCTTACAAACCTTGTATAAAAAATATTGATGACATACTAAAAAGGACCACATGAAGTATTCTTAACCGACAAGAAAAATTTAGCAAAACAAGGAAAACTAGTTAAAATTAGGTTTAATTTATTTAAACATTATTACGAGTACTAATATCACTATGTCAATATTTTTAATAGATAAATAAATATGCGCTCACGCCCGTAACCCACTGGGTTCTGGATAGGCAGAGAATATGGATTTCCATTTGGCGCGATCTTGTCCTGTCGTACCTCTCTCGCTTCTTCAATAATTTTTATTTTAATGATTATTATTTTTGTCTTCTTTTCAGATAATACTAACATTTGCGTTCCTGATAATAGGATTCGCATTAAGTTTCATGATACAGTTTCATGCTAAAATACCCTTCGAAGGTCCGTGGGCAGCTTTCGTCAAAACTATGGTTATGATGACATCTGAATTTGATTATGTGGCATTGTTCGATGAGGAACATTCCAAAGATCTAGCAACTTCTCTAATTATAGTTCGAGTTGTGTTTCTTATTTTTCTTATCTTAGCTGCAATAGTACTTATGAATCTACTAGTAGGTGTCGCAGTTAATGACATAAACGATCTAGAAGTATTGGGCAATATACGAAGGCTAGCGAAACAAGTAGAATTTCTGAGCACGTTGGACAACCTTGTCTATAACAAATGTTTCAGCAAAATTTTACCAAACAGAATAAATAATCAAATCAAAAGTAAAAGAAGAGTCATAGGAACAATCATGTTGTGCCCGGGGAAACCCAGATGGAGGCATAACAAAGTAATGCCAACACGCATTCGAGATGCAATCATGAACAAAGCCCAAATACAACAGAAACAGAGAGATGACGAATTGGGATTGAAAATGTTTAATGAAAGGTTAAATGCAATGTACGAAATAATAACAAAACAAGATCAGGCACAAAAGAAACAAGCTGAATTAGATAAAACTGAAAATACCACAGACAAAGTTAAAATGCGTTATGACAATGTTATGAAACGCTTGAATTCATTCGATGATGACATGAAAGTCATTAAAGAACAAATTAATACATCCGTACATAATTCAAATACATCAGTAGAAAAACTAAACGTGAAACTAGATCAGATGTCTTTAGAAATAGAAGAAATAAAGCATTTTCTGAGTAGGCTGGAAAGCAAACTAGGTGGCAACTAGATCACTCATTAGAAGCACAACAACATATTTTATCACAAAATATAAAACTTTAAGACTGATTTATAAATGAGTGACTTTTTTTATAATTTTCAATGAATATTTGTTAAGACCTTTTACAAGATGCGTTAGTACATCAAAGAGTCCGCTTCATGAGGACAGCAAGAAACTTATCTTTGAGGCGTTCCTTGCGGGAATCGTATATTCCACCATAATAATAATGAATTAGAATTAGATTCAATAATTACAATACATTTTAAAATACAGTATTTTATTCGTTGTCCTTTCACGCACCCGTGACATTAAGGAAGCGAACCTACATCCTGTCAATCTCGTTACGGATATTTTACAAAGTTACGGATATTTTGCCAGCCTTTTTATAGGAAAAAGAAACTAGTAACAGTTCATTTGAAAAAAAACAAAAAACCTGACTGATTATGTGAACATCATCACCACTCATCAAGTCATCATATCAGCTATGACACTGCGGGGAAGGACTAATTTAACGCCACACTCTTCAAAATCCGTTAAACCGTTTAGGCAACAGGAGGTCACAATAGAACAGACACACATACGCACAAATACATCTGCTAAGTAAAGGTGGTGAGATAATTTCTAAAATTGGCAGTAGTTTTTGAGTTAGTCGAGAACAAACAAGCAATCAAATAACTTTTTATTAGTATAGATTGTTTAGCGTCGATTGGTACTCTCAAAATATCATACCGATACGTTTAGTACTTTTCACGTGATTGACGGGTAAAGAAATCAAACATAATATTGTACATAGATACATAAACGCGAAAAACATCACCCTCCTTCTGAGTGAGTAGAGTAAAAAAGAGGCAACTGGTCTAGCTCTTCATTTGTTTTGATCAAAGATTTAGTACGTACCCACCTCAAACGTCTTTAGTTCCATATCACATTCTAGTTAACGATTTTTTATGAATGAAGGTGGCAAACAACCGGTTCACCTGATGTTAAGTGACCGCCTAGCCTAATGCTATAAAAAACATTAAATATCATCGGAGGTGTTCACAAATGAACCTTCTACCAAATGAAACGCAATGTAGTCGCATATGCTTCCAGTACAATATAAACAAAGGTTCAGAATAAAAGTAAACATCTGTCGGGTACCCTGGAGAGTCAAACACTTAACCCTAATGCCAAACATCCCTCACAGTTGCACGTTACCGCATAATCGCTTTAATTATACGGGCTCGCCCACGTCAGTGGCTCTCAACCTTTTGCAAAGTACGGAACATTGTTTCGAGTAAAATTATTTCTACGGAACGCTTGACATAATGAACTAATGTCTATTGGAATATGGTTTTACTTTAAACATTGGCTTTTCGTCCCAGTTATGGTAAGAAACATCTATTGGATGCGCCTTCGCAGTAAAATCAACGGTGTGACGCACTGATGGCGTTACGCCCTACTGTACCGACTCCCGTGTGTGTGTGCATGACCATACTAATTTGTAAGTAGTAATATATATATATTTACTTATTATATATTAAAAAGTAAGTAAAATATATTGACAATGATTTCTTATATTTACGCGAATACAACAGATTGGAATAAAACTAATTTTACGGATTTTATCTGATTTAATTTAACTTTTTGTTCCCCACCGATTTAGACACCTCAGTCCGCCATGAGCGCTCTAAAGTATGCTCGAAACGTCGAGAACAAAACGAACGCAAATAATTTTTTTATTACAGTTGAATATATTTAGAACATGTGGATTGTTTTTAGTTCAATGTCAACTGTTAACTTATTCACACATAGCATACATGTAAATCTGTACAGTTCATTGTTTTCGTGATGCTCGCTTTGAGAAACGGTGATGCCTACATTCCAATAATTGACTCTACATTCCAAGAATATTCAAATCTAAATTTATTCTAAGTCACTTTGAATTACTTAAATGCAGATTACTTAGCAAATAACTTATGTTTAAGTTTAAAGAATTTTATTCTCATAAAGACTTACGTCACTTACACGAGAAAATCACTAATTTACATCTTTAAACTTTCGTGGTTTTTACTTATAAAAGGTTTGTAAGAAACGGGATTCTTACCACGATTACCCTTTTTGAGCTCCCGATATTTCAGCACAGTTGCATGCGCCATGGTCAGTAAGCCCGTAACCATGGCGCATGCAACTGTGCAGAAATATCGGGAGCTCAAAAAGGCTAATCGTGGTAAGAATCCCGTTTCTTACAAACCTTTTATCACTAATTTACAATTATAAGTCCAATACGGTCGCCATAAATACGTTGGTGCCAATGTTTTTTTTTCTTGTTTTCTGTTCTTTATTCTGTGTTCCTGTCATTTTAAATCTTTCAATGTATAATCAAACAACTTTAGTTTGAATGTATTAAATGAACTCACATTTCTTATGTGAGAGGGAAGTTTGTTATATAGTTGATGTTTCCCACATTGAAATTTAAAACCAGAACGTATTGCTTTAGACGAAATCTTCCGTGAGTTTTCACTGCCAAAAACATTCACGCAAAACATATTGTCGTCTCAGTTTTTTCAAAGAGAAAGATAGAGAGAAAGCATACGACAAAGCAAAGCAAAGCGACAAGTTCATACGCCAGTGAAAACCCCCGGTTACTTAGAGATTTACTCCTACATTTGGCTCTTTACTTCACGTATTATAATGTTTATGAGTTCTAGTATTTAATAAATGCGATCCGCAACGACTTCTATTTCTATTTCTCACACAATAAAAAGTAATTTTACATACATTTTTATCTTCATCGTAGAGTACAGAATTGAATTTCAACAATACTAGCTGTGGGCCGAGCTTACCTCTGCGTTGTCTTTTATATGTAAGATAGTACTTTTTGAAATACAGCGCCATCTAACAAAAATATGGGATATAAGTAAGTTAGCCCTTGACAACGCCATATCAAAAGATGGCGCCACCTTTTTACATTAATTTTTTTAACAATATTTCATGAAAATTGTTGGAGTCGTTTCCGAGATTCAGATTATATATTATATAAACAAGGATTTCTCGTTTAAATATATTAGTATGTCCGTTTGATTTATTTATGATTTTACTATAGCAAAATTACCGTAAAACCACTTGTCCACAAGTCGAGAGTCCGCAAGCTAGAATTATATTGGAAAATCCAAGAAAATTGTTACGTTAAAAGTAATGTTTGAGACGTTTCATGAGAAAATATAGCTCGGTGTTTCATTACCGCAGGATTTTTTTCTACAAAAAACCTTTTGAAACTTCTTTACTTGCTTCTTGAGATTAGCGCGTTCATCCACACAAACTCTTAACCTTTATTATAGATATTATTAATTGATAATTATTATTTATTTTTAAAGATATTAATTAAAAAAAAAAAAAACATTAGAAAATCCTTACGGGATTCAAGGTAAAATTATAAGAAAACAAAATATAATTAACTTAAGTTACGCCAGTACGTTTAGTTCACTTTGCAAAGAAAAACTCAATATGAAGGCCGTTGGAAGTGCAATAAATTCAAGAAATCTATCCTCGATATTGCGTTAAAATTTAATTCCAAAGAAAGTTCTCGAAGGAAGGAAGGATAAAGCAAACGAAAGGAAGAAATCGGAAAAGTTGTACAGTAAATTCCAATAAAAGACGTTTCCATAAATCTCAGCCAGGAATCCAAAGATATCGTTACATATAATAAAAATGTAACTGATCGCTGACTGTACATGGAAAATATTTGAGAAAAACTATTATTAGGGGCCTTCATAAACGCAATAAAACCCAAAACAATTATTATTAGAAAACATTACACAACGAACCTAAGCTTCGATGAAGATAAGCTAAGCTAAGATAAAAAAAAACTGAATCCTCGTAAGAAGTAATATAATTTATCAGTAAAAGTAAAAATATAGCTAAATTTTTACTAACATTCCATTTATTTACTAACCTAAAGTAAATAACATAAGCTATCGGTAACATTCTTTATAGGAACTATTTATTAACATGGACCTGAAACAATCACGAAATAGTTTCCCAAACAAACCCACATCGATCCTTTGGAACAGAATCTGTTTGGGGTTTGTTAAACTTACACAATAAAAAGTTGTATATGGTTTGAATTAAATGATTTAAAATTGTTGAAATATAACGTTGTGTAAACGATGTAGTTCATCATATTCATTAAATTTCATTTCGTTTATTTTATGAAATATTATTGCCCACTCTCACGTAACTTGATTACGCCTAGGATACTATAACCCTACAAAGCATACTAGCATACTCGCTGATAGAACAGATTTCTGCTGGTGAATTAATTTTTAAAATCGGTGCAGTAGTTTTTAATTTGGCACACCTCTCTCGCTTCTTCTACATCCAAACATCTACGTATACAAGCTCGTCAGTTACGCGTACTCCTTATATCACCCTTCTTTAGTATGTTACTAATATGAACGATATAAGTTCTCCTAGGACGTTCCCTACCAACGCTGCCACTCACTTTTGCGCTGCACACGCTGCAACATGAATTGGTTTCGTTACTGTCCCTTTATTCATCCTTTCAACATGCCCGAACCACCGAAGAATACCTTTCTCAATTCTAGTCACAATCCTCTTATATGTTTATAACAAATTTGCCTTACACGATTAATTTAATAACTTTCCAACACGAGCATATCATCAAGACAAATCAAGTTAATGAATATTGATTATACGACAGAGTTCTCGAGTCAAATTAGATTAACTATCATTCCTCGCGGTTCATTAGTGACGGGGGTCTGGACAACAAATGGATTTCCGATGTTAAGCTCAATGTTGATTAGATAACATTGGTTTGCGTCAAGAAACATATAAATTGTTACTTTACGATGACTTGTGTGACTCTGAAAGATAGGATCGGTAATATCGTTGTAAACAAAAAGGAATGTTTAAAAAAGGGGTTGAAAATAAAATTGATTAGGTATGCTTCGGTGGCTCAGGTATACTGAAAGGATTTTTTCTTAAATATTAGTAGATTTTGTATTACTAATATTTCTTTTAACCATTCCAACTAAGCTCAAAAAGCTTGTGCTAGGAAATGGATCACGACGATAGTCGAATGGCGGATTCCAACCCACGACCTTACGATCTGTAGTCCGTATCCATAACCATTAGGCTATTGGCGCTTCGATTAGCGCAGAACTTAAGTTAAATTATGACATACACATTTCTATACCTTGTTTCATTGATATTGCGAGCTATGATTGTTAGCAAACAAACGTCATTTGCCATTTGCCATGGCGGCCATTACACTTTTTATACTTTCATCGGAAATGTTTTAATTTAATGGAAATCGTGAGATAAAGTGAATTGAAATTGTGTAATATGAATAGCTAATGTTATGAAGTAATATGAGAAAAAGTTGTTGGTCGAAAATAGTGTGGAATTTACGAATTTTAACGTAATAACTATTGTTTGCAAAAATCACATCTTGCTTTGAAACATGACATACAGACGCTTTCACTAAACTTTTCGTATTCTATTTTTAAAAAGGTCACTTCCACCACGGTTTATTCCATCACCCAGGTGAGCAAAGTGGAATAGTAGTATTCAACCTTGATCACATGAAATTTAAATGACCTGAGTCACGTGTCCTGGGTAATTAAAGTGAAATAGTCTGTCAAATTTATTTTGTGGAATCAAATCACCTAAGCGCACAGGGTTGTCTCTAATTTTAAATGGCTAATTTATCTTTTTATATCAACCAGATTTTCATTTAGATTTTTCTTTACAAAAAAATATTCATCTGCCCTAGTGGTTTTAGTTTTCTAATAGATAAAAAAGAAAAATACAAACTTTGTTTCAAATAGACATAAACGATATCTATATCAACTAATATAGGCAGAATCAAAATTCCAACATTTTACAATTATAAAAAAAAACGCATTCAGAAAGCACGTGTAGTATTTTCCCCTTTTCTTTGATCCGGAAAAATTGTTTTCTTAGAATTTATATAATTCTAAGAAAACCTATTTTTTTCGTAATATAAGACCATTGTTAATGTAAGCAAATTCTTACTATTTTTATTACTTCTCTATAAGATCAAAAGTGGATAGTGCAAGCGAACTCTATCTCGCGAGCGTCTATTTGGGACCACTTCAGTAAAGAGAACAGTATTTTTGGAGTTTTATAAGCCACTTCGGAGTTGCAAAGTAGTTAATATAGATAAGGAATTTTATAAAACTCCAAAGTTATTATTATCGGAAATTCGATTCCAGGTGTCTTAAATATTAAATCGTGTGTTTTTGACGACCATGTCTGCTTCGTACATATTAGATGAGTACCAGAGCTCAGCGATGTACGATGTCAAAAGAGCGCGAGATCGGGACATAGACACGGCCGTAACGGTTCGCCGCCATGTTGAAATTTCAATAGGGTTTGTACACCGAGTAAAGTCCGCTGTAAGTATTAAGATCTAAATTCACTAGCTCGTACAACTGTGTTAACGAAAAACGATACTAAAATAATAAATAATAATAATATAATGAATTGTGGTAAGCTTCACTTAACATTTAGTGTTTGTTTTATCTCAATCGGTTTATAAATAAAAAAGTTATATCAATTTAACTGTGCTACGGCCATACTGTGTTGACCCCATATACGCGGGAAAAGGGCAGTGAGATGATGATGGGTTATGGTAGTATCATTTGCAGAGCGCGTGAAACCGCGGGGCACAGCTAGTTCAAAATATATATAAACATTGCACACTAAATTGTATGGAAAAAATTGTGTGGAAAAAAATGTTTCCTATGTGAAAAAAATCATCTTCATTTATTTTGTGTAGTATATCAATTGTTGATTATCATGTAGTAGTAGTATTAAAAAAATATTTTTACTATACAATAGTATATATACTTTGTAAAGAGAAACAAAATAAATGTGGTCTTCAGTAATTATAAGCAAAAATTTCTGTCGTAAAAATATGCGAATTTTTTATAACTAATTTTCCCTACGACATCTAGATTCAGAGAGAAAAAGTTAATTATGTTTCCTTTGCCTTTCAGATTGTCGACTGTAATTCCAATAACAAAGTTAAATTTTTCGTTCGTATGATTTTAATGATTTCTTTGACAATATTTTTATCAGATGCTACAATTTAAGCAGAAATTAAGTTATGCTAAAATAAATTGTAACACTGATAATGTGAACGACCAACTATTCAACTTTAAAACAAAACAAATTTAAAAGTGACCAATTTAAAGGGAAAGGGGGAAAAGAAAGTAATATTAATATGAACTTAAGTAGTAATGATTTTTTTTCTGGCTGTACACTATGGGCAGTGTCGCGAAGCACTGTCAGCAACTACTTCTGTTTCTGAGGTCCACAATTGTTGAACACAACAACCAACCTTACAGATATCTATCCACGTCATCTTAATACTTCAACAACCATACGTCTAAAAGCTTCCTGCCTTGCATGAACTGCTTTGTGAAATGGTTTGTTTTAACGGTACATACGAGGGTGGATTGAAAAGTACTCGGCCTAACCAAGAAAATAAACACATACTAAATCAGTTATATTTTTATTTTTCTACATAATCACCATCAAGTTCAATACACTTTTGCCACCTCCCCTTCCAAGCATTTAGACCGTTGAAAAAAAATGATTCTTCCTTAGAGTCAAAATATGCGTCTACAGCTGCTTTGACCTCGTCGTTTGTCGAAAATCTTTGACCTCCCAAGTGTTTTTTTAGGTTAGGGAACAGAAAGAAGTCTGATGGTGCCAGATCAGGTGAATACGGCGGATGCGGTAACAGTTCAAAGCCACAGTTGTGAATTTCAGCCATTGACTGTACTGACTGACGTGTGAACACGGGCGTTATCTTGATGAAACAGGACTTTTCTTCCGAGCATTCGTAAACGACGTAGTAAGGTGCAGTAGTAATCAGAGTTTATAGTCTGACCCCTTTCAAGATAATCAATCATAATCACACCTTTCGAGTCCCAGAATACTGAAGCCATCACCTTATTTGCCGACAAAATCGACTTAGCCTTTTTAGGGGGTGGTGAACCAGGTCTTCTCCACTGTTTTGATTGTTGTTTTGTTTCCGGTGTACAGTAATGAACCCATGTTTCGTCCATAGTAACAAAACGATTCAAAAAATCATCTGCATCGGCTTCAAATAACTCCAAACAGTCGCGTGAAATAGTCAATCGCGTCCTTTTTTGTTCAACTGAAAGCAGTCGCGAACCCACCTCGCAGACACCTTGTGGAAACCCAACTCGTTGACAATGATGTTTTGAGTTCGTTCATAAGAGATGCCTATAATCTCGGCTATCTCTCTAATTTTTAATCTGCGGTCTCCCATTATTAAATCAAGTACTTTTTTAATATTTTCGTCAGTAGTTGACGTCGAAGGCCTTCCAGAGCGGGGTTCATCTTTCACACTGTCTCTACCACGCTTAAATTCTGCTATCCATTTTTTTTTCAAATTCAAATTCAAATTACCACCGTCTACTACACAATCAAAATTCCGAATTCGATTTGCAAAAGGCTCATATTTATACTTTAAAGATACACGTATATAGATAAAAGCGTGGTGGTGTGAGCGATTCGAATTAAACAGTAAAAAATTCGAACCTAACATTTTTGAAATGACAAAGAAAAGATTTATGGTAAGTCTTTCGAAGTTTAATCCATTTAAGAGGCAAAAAAGCCTTCCAAGTATCTAATTACTTAAAACAACTTAAACTTCTGGCATCAGAGGTGTCGTTTATCTCACAACAAAGTTAATCTCTGAAGGAAAGTTACAAACACTTTTTTATCGTTAGCCAAAGATTTAAAATAGAAAAAATAGGGTGTAGCGGGAACTTGAGATCGAAATATTTTTCACTTGGTCGAGTTTTTTTTTTCATTGTTTACATTATTTCAAGGAAATACTTCTCGTAACTTCTCCTTATACACACAGTAATCCTTATCCAGACCTTATCCATATATGTTCACTGAAACGACATAGAATCAATTAAAATAACAATATGAGTAAAAAATTATTTTATTTATTTTCTTATTCGACGCGTGTTCTTGTCTCTGTAGATTTGTGGCATGTTCATATCGAGACGACCTGTAAAACAAAACGTATGAGTACAAATACTTACGACACTTCACTTTCGAGCTACATTAAGACGAGCTGTGCCCTGAACCCTATTAAGTAGGATTGATCATATAGAACTGAGGTCAACTTACATTGGATTTTGAATATTTATCCATACAAACTATCATCACCTACTTAACACCTTTAATGGGGATAAATTTAGAAAAAACCCTTTTTTAGTGATCACCAACGTTATAACAGAAATCTCTGTGCAAAATTTCAAGTATCAAGGGCAGTAGTTTGAGCTGTGCGTTGATATATGTCAGTCAGTCAGTTTCATTTATATTTGTAAGATAAAAATTATGCTTACGTGTTGCTCCTCTACGCTCCCACGTCGTGACTCTCTGTCCCGGCTCCTGGTAGATGCGTGTTTAGAATCTGTGAAATTAAGTCGAATAAATGAATTTATCTGTAAATTATTGACTATTTTAAGACAGCTGAAGCACGTTTTAACGTCTTATGTTATTTCTAGTGAACGAATAAAACATTGTTATGTCAAACAAAACTCTTCGATAAACGGCTCACGCAGTTTGTTCTCTTTAAACAGCTAGTTTGTTCTCTACTACCATCGCGATGTAATGATTGGCCCTGTTGTCAACGCTCGCCGCTAATTGGCTAAGCAGCACATAGTAATAACTCCATTATTGGTGCGTGAAGTGATCACGTGTGACAATCTGCTGGGTTGCAACAGTTGTCCAAGAAAACTCCGCTAAACGTCCACACTTATCATGAACCAACTAAAACGCACGCGGTACCCTTTGTAGTAGGCCTCACCCAACACGATACAGTATTCGTTAAAGCACTTTGAAGCGATAACAATGCTTCCATATTCGCGTTCGCTGGTTATTAATTAACAATTAACACCTACATAGTTTTCAAGAAAATTAAAGTGAGACTCATATCAGGCGTGTCGACTGGTACTGGTAACGAGATTAATAGAATACGGTGATAACTTTAATATTTTTCTATACAATATTAATCAATGTAATATTTTAATGACCTAAGTATTTTTATAGGAGAAAGCTGGAGAAGTTAGCAGTGAGGCTGATGACGGCGACGAAGATGCTCAAGCAGTGGGATGAGCGGAACCAGCCAACTCTTTGATATCTTGATATTTAGAATATCTGTTTACTGACTACCTATTTTCTTTGATTTGACGGCTATGACGTCACAATATAGCACGGGTCCATGTACACTTTTATTTGAAACGCATTATATGATTTAAATGATTATCTTAAATGTTATCGTAAAATTAAAAGTAATGCGCGCGAAAATAAAAGCAAGCGTGGGTCTCACACTGACGTCTAGACTGTTCGCTTGATGCGACCACCCGCGGAACCGCGCAAACTAAAAAGTTAGTCTTAAGCCTAAACACTTAATACAAGCTACTGGCTAAGCGTTTATGGATATGGGGAAACGTTTATGGGTCTTAATACACAAGAGCCTTTGCAAATTATCATTTTATGAAACCAAAGCTATATTTTGAAATTAGAATTGTAAATGTTTTCGATGTTTGGTTCCTTTATTCACTTCTAGATGGCACTGTTGTCAAAATTACCTATTCCATTTATTTGCGTTAAAAAATCTAATACCTCAATTCTCTCTTAGGATAAAATGCATTATTACTATTAAATAAGTTTTATAGAAGACCTAATTAAAAATTCTTAATCCTCTAATATCACACGTACGCACATAGCTCAACGAAAATTAAATAAGATTGTTCCAATTCAAAAATAGCTTACCATTGCTTTATAAAATGCGGCATCATTCATACAATCAGCAAAATAAAATATAATTTAATAAGAGCATTAAAATGCTGCTTTCGTACTTTTATCGTAAGAAGATATGAAAATAGAATATTGTTAAAAAAACAAAGTGTCCAAACAACAGACACTTAAACGCTTGCAAAAAAATAATGGATTTAATGAAGCACCCAAATTTACCACATGTTAAATATTTAGAATCGATTTGTGGTTTCTGGTTTTTTAGTTACATCATCAATAATTAAGTTGCTAGTCTGTCAAAATGACTATTGCGATTTAATTATTCCGTCCGTCCGTCCTATTAGCCACCGTGAAATTGTAAACATTGTTAATTTATAATCTAACTAGAGATATTAACCGACGGAAAATTGTGAACTAATGATTTACAATTTGACGTATTTTGTCTAATATAACACAAACCTATTATAAATTCTTTAATTAACATCTTTTTGATTTATATGGACACTAGACGAGAAAGAGGTGTTTTGTTCTGGTAGTCCTTGGTCGAGCAGGCTGTATCATTGAGATCCTACTTATTACTAGTGATATGAATGAGGTCAACTACACTTTGTACTATTGACATCCTCTACACTTCGTACTATTGACATTCTCTACGCGTCGTATTGACATCTCTGATATATCTTTTTGGTATAATAAAGAGAAAGTTAAATAGAAGCACACTTACCTTGCATATAACTTCGTCCTTCTGAGACCAAGGGTTTTTGAGATTTGTGTCCATTTTATCCTAGATAAGTTAATTTCAGATAATATTTTTGTTTTAGGTAATACTTTACCACCGGTTACCAACCAGGAATTTTGGTCTTATTTTTAGATAATTACATGTGCATAATGTTGATGACTTTATGCGTAACTTATAGTTAAAAAACATAGTTTTAAGTAATAAAGTTTAAGTAATTAACGTAAAACGGGGAGATTTTTTTTTGTAATGGGTAAACTCTGAAAGCTATTTTAATATTTTTTGCACCATTAGAAAGCTACGTCACTTAGTATTAGTATTGATGACATTTTTAATACATCTGCTATTGTATAATTAAAATGCTTATAGTCATTATGCCGAACACAAACTGATTGTCTATACTAATATTATAAAGAGAAAAGATTTGATTTTTTTGTTTGTTCCGGATGAATTACGCAACCAATTTTAAAAATTCTTTACCAATTTTATTTCCTTTACTTTCCCCAGCGAAGCCGAGGCGGCTTGCGAGTGTATTTATGATTCTTAAGAAATTGAAATTAAAATTACAATCAAAAATTATAATTAAGCCGAAGAATAAAACAGCATCATTATTTTTTTAAGTTTTGTCATATAACTTCGTGAATTAAGTTTGAAGATGATAGTTAAGCTCGAAAAATATAGATTTTAAAATTAAATATAAATTTTTCCATGTCGCAGTTTGTTTTTTTTTTAAATTCCAGAATTTTTAATTAAGTCTAGTAGTAGTTTTTAAACTAAGTAAAATTAAAAAGTTGGGATAATTAGTTATAAAAGTGCTGCGCGCATGGTGTGTGGGTTTGTATGAATGTGGATGGGTGTGTGCGTTTGTGTTAGTAATGAGGTTACTCCAGGCAGTGGTATTTCATCAGTTAATGTTCCATTGCTCCCCACTCAATAAGGGCTGAAGCTATACAATAGTCAACCCTTTGCTCATTATACACTCCTTGATAATTTTACATGTAGTCTGACCACTGAAAATTGATACTGTAAAAACGCGGATTAAAAAATTGTAAGGCACCTCCATTTTTAAAGGAATACTTAGAAAAAATTTGATACTTTACCATTATAATATTACATTTACTTTAACTGACGATTGTCTAGCCTAAGCTGAACCCTATTCAATATGATTGGTCTTAAAGATTTGAGGTAAGCTTACATTGAATATAATTATTTCCCCATGGAAAAACTACTCTAGACTTTTAGGGAATGAATTTAGAAAAATATTTTTTTAATGCTCGCCTACGTAATAACAGAAGTCTGTGCAAAGTCTCTAGTCCCAGTAGTTTGGGCGGTGCGTTGACATATCCAATCAGGCAGTTTCTTCGTTTATAAATGTACTAGCTGTGCTCCGCGGTTTCACCCGCCGTGCATTTGAATTTGAACTGTCAAACGCGCAAAGTTGAAATGGTCGTTAGGTTTTCTTAAATTTTCTAGCAACTTTCTTATTTTTATCTTTCATAGGAATTTTCTCCTAACAATAGCAAAACACAAATAAAAAGAATTAGCGAAATCGGTCCTGCCATTGACGCAAGTTGTGACCAAGGGAAATATCGATTCATTTTTATGTATATAGTTACATAGATTAGATTTTTAACATTTTTATAGTTATTGGGTATAACTGTTGTATGGAGAACCTTGGCGTGTATTTTAGGTGACACAAATTTTCATTGCCACTTCCACACACTGTGCGCCTTGGCATTTATATTTTCTTTTTTTTTTTCAAAAGTGTATTTTTTTTTATTTAGACTTAAATCATTGAGGCATCTTCTATTGCTTGTTAACATTGAAAATCAGATTTTAATTTGCTTCTTGACTTAAAATTATTTTGTCTTCATATAATTTAATCGCATGCAAATTTTGAATTAAAAATCACGATTTTCTGTTTTAAAAGTTTTTTATTATTTAAATCTAGTCACACATTATATTCTACAAAGTTTGATGTTTTAAACGAGAAAATACAAACTTATTTTTTTATTTTCTATAGTGTAATGAAGTTTAGAAATTTTTTCTTTTTCTTGTATAAGTATAAATTAAAACAATATCTTAATATCTAACATTCAGCGTTTTTTTTAAAGTGGCTATTTGTTTGAAATAAAACACAGGCAACTATGACACACCTTAAGCCATTTTTCACAATTTTTCGAGCTTTAAATATTTTAAACATAAAGTTTTGTTTGAACTCATATTGTTTTTACAGATTTATATTGTAATAAAATAAAAATTCGTTTGAATTCATCTTCTTTTTACAAATAATATTGTAATAAAATAAAAATTATACTTGTTCGTATTAACGCATAAAAATTTTAAACACATTTCGACGGCGGCGGTTTTTTTGTGTAGCATTTTTTTTCTTAATATTATTTATGGTCTTCGTTTTTTTTTCTTCTTTTTTTGTTGATGGTTTTTATTTTGCGTCCATTGTTTTTTTTTCTTACTCACCGCTCGTGTAATGATCGCGTTTCTTACCTGCGCTCCTGTGAAATAAATACTTAATTTTTTTTTGTTCTCATTTTACATAAAAATTGTAAATATTTTTTTTAAATAAAATAATAATATGCAACAGAAATTAAATTATGACCGTACTATTGTGAAATTAAAGTTTAAAAATAAGCAAAAATAAAAGAAAATAGTTTTATAGACGCAACCAAGATTATAGACATAAGATATGTTTTAATTAAAAATTTGTATTTGAAGTTTTGATTCTTTTAAAATAATATTTTTGTACAATAGTCGACCGTTATCAAGTTTTCTAGACAGAACCAATAATTTCTAAAAGTGATCTTCAACACTAATTACCAAAGGCTTTTTTTATTATTCTTCCAAACAGTACTATTGAGGTTGATTTTTTATTATCTCACTTTTCTTAAGGGTTTAGGTATTTACTGGAAAAACTGGTACAAAGATGAATAAGACCTACTAAATATTCTATGGAGACGTAATTTTTGGAACCAGTTAGTTTACAACATTTTGAGTGGACTTAACTCACATGTACACTGTATGTACCGACTAGTTTCATACCCGGGATTAGGTTACGCGACGGGCTGCAACCGCGAACCAATCCCAGGCCCACTCCAAACTAGTCGTACATACATCGGACTACACGTGACTTAAATTTAAATAATTTCATTTTGGGTAAGTTCGTATACAAAATAACATCTTGGTCGTGCCTATATTACCAGACATACTATCTACTTGGGCTGGCGTGCGTAGGGCGCGGGGCGAGCGTAGTGGCGCGGCGCGCGGCGGGTGCCCACATCCCGCACCGGCTTGTACTCGCGCTCCTCCTTGTAGTACGGCTCCTCGTAGAAGCGTTCCTGGCCGCGCTCGTAGTAGAAGTCTTCCGGCGGTGGAACACCGCGTGGCACACCACGGACCTAGGGAGTATTTTAGGAGCATATTTGAGCATAGATAAAAAGGCTAGCTACAATCAAATCACATTTGCGAAACGAATGGACTTCCACAGAGCAACGGCGGGGATCTAACGGGAAGGCCGGGCCCTGATCACGCTTAGTTTGGGCACTCGAACTCTAAGGGTAGACGCACCTTATAAATTGAAAGCTACTAGAAAAACATTTCAGGATTATTTTTTTTGACAACCCTGGCATTTGCGACTGGTAGTGTAAGTTCGCCTGCAATCAAAGGTGGTTCCCAACTATGATTGTTTGATCTGTGGTATTTCCCTCCAATCGGGTTTGAATGTCAATAAACTAGTGCGTACCATCTTACGACCACACCATTAACATTAATACCAGGTTGTGTTCAAGTGCTTGTTTATTTAATATAAAAAAATGATACATGTCATTAACCTATTGATCTCTTTTACGCCTTTATACATCTGACGAGAGTAGCAGAGACGATAAATGCATAGTCTATAATGTTGGAGACAGTTATCTTGTAGTAATAACTTTTTATTTGCTCTTTGTGCAGTTAATCAACAGAACAAGCAGGACAATTGCGTTGATAAAAATAACTGTTATTATTTAATCTTGTGTTCGATTATTTAATTATTATACATTATTAACATATGCACAGTAAATATAACCGTTATTTAAATAACAAAGTTCAGCGTCTAAATAGTTTAAAAAACTAATACAGCATGTTCATCAAGGTGCATTATTCTGACAGCAAAAATTTTTTTTCCAATGATCCTAGGTGAGAACAAAATATAAAAAATATGGTCCTTTATTAACATTGTTGTTCTTAATAAGTGTGCAAATTACAATAACAAGGCATACAAGCAAGCGGTCAATCTCATTTTAAGTGACCACTACCTATAGGCATCCGTAATAAGTCATTAGTGCAACGGACGGTGTTGTTTGCCATCTCTACCACTGTTTACAAAATTAACAAAAAGTATAAAATACGTCGAGTGATTCTGCTACATATACCATACAAACAGATCAAGAAATAAAAGCACATTACTAACCGGTTGTTCGGACACCGCATAGGGATCATCATATGGGTACGTAGTCTCCATTGCCGTACGCGCTCTGTCTAGAATGCTCAGCACTTTGGTCTTGGCAGGGGTTCCGCGATTCGGCGGCGGAGGACGGCCACCTGGAGCTGGAAACAATGTTAATAGATAATGTTCTTTGTTAACCACAGTTGACAGTAATAAAAGTTCACAATTATACTACTGAACTCCCAAGATCATCTAACGCTAACTCATAGTGGGAATCTACCCCAGTACCACCCCTCAGTGGGCGGTGGAGCAAATGGGGGGGCATTATGACAGGAAAGTCAGTACAATTAATAAATAATGATCAGAGAGTTAGTACTACATAATAATTGGTAGCACTATAAAAGTACATGTCATTTAAAAGTAAAACATAGATAATAACAATAAAGCTTTCTTCTCATGCAAATATTGTTGACTCCAGCCATTTATCGTTTTACATGTTCTTTCTGCACTATCACATATAAGGATCAGAGGTCAATAACTCAAGCTCATTGGCCTCACTAGTCACCATCACTTGTTTGTCACATACAAATACTTCATATATACTAAAATTAAACCCTTTTTTTTTACTGTACTGATTTTAATAATTCTAAGATAAACAATTTCTTAATTATTATTGTGTATAATTTAAAATGAACTTGTTTGACTATGACTATGACCATGCTTCAAAGGTCTCAATTGTGTCAGAAATAACCATAGCATAATTGTACACAGTATATTGAAATTTGTAGACTTACCTTCAGATTGGTTATTAAGAATGGGGTCCCTGTATGAGAAAGAGCGCTTCGTGACAGTGCATGCACTGTACATAACATTCTTGGGCCTTCCTCCTTCAGGTCCCTCGAGGAGGGCCCGACGTCCTGGTCCGGGTCCTGGACCCGGCCCCATACCAGGTCCAACATCTAGAACAACAAAATATTATAGAAGTCAACAAATTCTAATTGTTGAAGATTTTCATGCATATAGTTTATCATCTGACAGGCATTTGCTACATTTGACAGGCCTTTCGAGGTTTAGACAGGCGTGCGCTCATCGCTGGTAAGAACATTGTAAAATGTCGCGCCTTACAACAATACCTATAAATAATAATAGCAGTTTTTTTTAAATATTTTTGATAGGTTTTTTTAAGTAAGGTATTTGAAACATCTTGGACAGGCATCTCTTCACAATGTATGCTTACTTTAGTTGTAGAGTAGAGTGTAGAGCACAGGCGGTGATCATTTGGCAACACTGCGCTTAGTTATCTAATCTTAAACTTAATGCTACTTGCTTGTTGGCATCTGTCTAGCACAAAAACAATAAGAGCTTCCCATACATAGACTTTTGAAGAGCTAAAATAGCTAGAAGCTAGTCTGTTGCAGGTAAGTAAAATATCATACCTCTTTCAGTCATGTCTCGTATCTGTGTCTGTCGAATGAAGTCATTAGAATCAGGCATTAGGTATTTCTTGACCTCCGCAAGGGCATACGCGATTCTGGCATGTGCCTCCGCAGGTGGCGCTAACGCAGATATCTCTACGTGAAGATCGTCCAACAGATGCGCGAATTTGGGGTCCAGTGAATTCCTTAGCTCCTCCTCCTTTTGCCTGAAAATGTGGATCATTATGAATTGTTGACTTTAAATATTAGTGTTCAATGTACGAAATTCTCGTAAATACTTAAAATACCAGGTCCCAATACAGTTGAAAAAAGTTATCAAGGTCTGGATACCAGTGAAAAAAATATCAAGGTCCAGAAAGAAAAGAGGGCTTTCAAAGATATGAAAATAAAGTTAGTTATGTGAAAATATTATAGGTATATGTAACAATATTTGGCGGACTTTCAACCGGTCTGCTGCATATGGTCGGCAGTCTGCCTGTTGTCAACAGCTGGAGTCTACTATGTATATTGTCACAGTTTACTCATTGTTTCCAGATGAAGGTATAACCTGTTATTGGAATGTAATAACATATTATGGCTATACCTAAAAATGAAAATAAGTAAAATCAGTGCACAATATTTGTAATATAAAAGTATACAAGGTTTGTAAGAGTTGTTTGGGATTCTTACCATGATTAGCTTTTTGTGCTCCCGATATTTCACCACAATTAGTAACAGTAGTAGTGGTTGCAGAATTAGAAAAAAACTCCAGTCAGCCCATGACTATGGTGCTTGCAACTGTGCCAGAATATCAGGAGCACAAAAAGGCTAATTGTGGTAAGAATCCCGTCTTACAATCAAGTCCTGTTTAGTCCGAATCTGCTGATTACTAACAGATATCTAAATGAATTCTAAATGAAATCATTCAATTCAATAAAGATCATCCAAAGAATTAACTGATATTCTCATAATTTACCTGTCTCTTACTGAGCCCCTACCGAGGACAGCCATTTTGCACATGGTCTCCTCTTGCAGTTGTTTCATTGTATTACCTTTGGGCCCCAACAGCTTGCCCACAAAGTTGAACTGCAATGAATATGTACAGTTAAACATACAAAGTACTCAGCATTATAAGTCATCAATCCCATAATGGATGTGAAAGAGAAATATTAACTATGATTAAGTCCTATCATCATACATTATTCCTTTCCCTTAACAACTGGACTTCTATAATCCTGAGCACATTATTCATACATGTTCCTACCTATCCTCTAGTGTTACCCTACACATTAGGATATTATAGTGATATATTTCAGATTATTTGGTTTGGTTCAGCTTCTTCTGTTCATATTTTTATTATGGAGTTATGGAGGGGTAATATGTACTAAAATGATTTAGGGACTTTTAATTTATAGAGGGCTGTAATTTCAAAGGTTGTGCTTTACAATTCGGAAGCGGACATTTAAACTTACTCTAAGGTGTTCAGACATTATTATGAAATTTCTTTGAACAGTGCGTTTCTTTTCAATAGGATTGGTTTTTGGTGCAAGCGGAAATACCTTCCAATTTCTCCTCCCCCTTTAACCCAAAAACAAGCTGTTGAGATACTAAAGTCTACCATTTCCAATAATGGAGGCCATAAAGTAATGAAACAAAAATGTTATTGTGTTTTGGAGGTTTTCAACTTAACTAGGTTCTACTGTACCTC
>JWHW01027217.1:50721-69280 GCA_000931545.1 Papilio glaucus
GCCTCCTCTGACCGCCACTCCGACACCGACAGCCTGCCGAGGTAGGTGACACATCTACCCTCTGTAATAACGTATGCCATTTTAACACAACTTATAGAAGCCTAGACTATGTCTGTGGTCTTGTAGATTAATTGTCTGTGGCCAAGGCAAATGGTCGTAGACCAACGTCTGTGATCAAGTATGTGATTACAACAAACTTAGCAACACATGAAATATAACTCTGTCTATTTCAGTGTGGAAATGTTAACGGACGATCAGATCGCGTCTCTAATGCTGGACGCACAGCTGGAGGCGGTCTGCGAGAGACTAGCCGGAGTGGTCGTACGGCAGCCGAGGTCGCCGCATTCTCCTGAAACACGATATTGAACCCTAAAGCTAATACCGTTAAGGTTGGGTTTTAAAAGACGTACATTATTAATCCGCCAGAAGTTAGATTGAACACTTACTCAATGGCGTCAAGGTAGGATTTTGAATGACATGCTATATGGATTCTTCAGAAGCGAGATATTATCATAAAGTAATAGAATAAAGGTACAATTTTGAATGACATGAGCTATGGAGATTAAAAGCTAGCTGAGCTCTGTTGTGTAGGTGATAAAGATTGTTTTCGTGTAAGATGCTAATGTTGCAGTTTTATCGTAGTGCAAATTTGATTCCTATATATTTGAAATAAGGTTGAATTTATAAAATGTAATAAATCAGGACAGTTCTAGTTCATTCTACAAAATAGTTGTTAAGAGATACGCTTGACTGTCATCACAGTTTGATTTAATTGATACTCCAAATTAAATTTAGTACAAAACTAAATTATTTGCTGAATGCTATTTAATATTGGAGATACTAAATGAACTGTCCACATCGATTGTATTTCAAGTGTAAATTCCAAGTTGGCGCTCTTTTGTGTAACATATTAGTAGATTTTAAATAGTTTACTAAAATTTATTTTAACCATTTCACCTAAGGTTATGCTAGGAGAACGTACCTACGTCCTTATTGTGTGCAGTCCGTACCATACGGCAATTGGGACTTCTGGAACTTACATTTGAAATTATTATAATGTATACCTTGTCACATTGCAAAATATGATTGTTGTAAACAAACGAACGTCATGTGCCATACATGGCGGCCATTACACTAATATTTTTATTTTTAAACTTTCATCGTAAATATTGTGATTTTGTGTAAATCGTGAGATAAAGTGAAGTGAAATTGTGTAATATGGATAGCTAATGTTATAAAGTAATATGAGAAAACGTTGTTTTTCGAAAACTTTTTGGATTTTACGTTTTTTCATCACATCGCCCATAAGTCTATAATGGGGATAGTTCCATACATTCAAATAATTAGAGATAACTTCCCGCATAAGTAGCGATTGTAAAGGAAGCTTTGTAATTTTGAACTTTAACACCATGTCATAGGTCTCACAATAATAAAATGAATACCACGTGATATTATTAGCATTAGAAATTGAACTTTAACTACTAGACGATAAGAGTTCACTTGATACGTAAAAGTTTCGAAATGCATTCAGTAGTGATGTGCGACCGAAACCGGTTTTTCAAAGTCGATACTCTAAAAATCGATTTTTATTTTTGTTTCAGATAAAATCCGTAGACTTGTCATTATTATTTCATTTATTATCAATATATATTTAATTATTGTTTAATATTTACATATCTTTATCATAATGGATAGCCTAGATTAATTTATAAATTATTTAACTTGAATTAATTTTTACACTAATTATTATATAAAAAAGATTTAATATTTACTACATTAATTCCGAAATTTATATTTTCCAAACTCGATATTCCAAAGTCTGGTAGAATCTTGCCTAAATCTAAACTGGTCTTCGGTCGGCCACTTTTAGCGGCGTGTTTTGCGGGAAAATATGGCCTAAGCTGGTAACCATTGCATTTTCTTAGTTAACATCAAACTTTTATAAAAGTTGTTGGATGTGCTGAAAGGAATAGTTCCCACTCATGCGATATCAAGGTAGTTTAAGTATAATATTCAATTATTTACAAATTAAACTCGATAAGTATCATATTAAGTTAATAATTTATATAAGTTTTTACTTTCAATGCTTATAATTTTAAATTACACATCATAGTTTTCTTTTTATATATACAGATTTACCACCGGCCTGTTAAAACAATCGGTTCTATGTGGTGTGAAAATGGATATAACTGTCCGATTTAATGTGGCACCATCGTATTATCGAATAATACTTTTAATTTTAAGTGAAAGACTTTTCTTCTTTTAAACGGCAAGCTCTATATTAATATTATATGTATATACCCAGTAGGTGGCGCCGCCATCGGGTTCCAGGAGATTTTTTTAACTATAATAAAAACGTCAGCAGAACCCACTAATCGCAGGCAAGTCCGCTGAGTCTACTAGTATTGTTTACATCAATGACTTGATGATCTTGACTCTGATCTGCGAAATTAGGCTGTTTAGCCACGTTTATAACATCTTTAAATTAATAATACGCTGTCAATATAGCAATAGTAGAAGACCTGAATGTGATACATTCCTGCATCTAATATATTCTAGAACTGTAATTCTTCAAAATACGTCGTTATTTATTTTGTCTTCCAAAAAAATTCTAATGTTGTTATCATATAATAAAAATTTATATTTCATCTTTCAAATGTTTAGATCGAAACTAGAGAACTGAAATAGTTTATAATGTTTACGTCTCCATTATTCGGTAATTAAGTATGGCATATGGTTATACTAGTCGCCAACATCACAAAAAAATGAACTAAACGGATTAACTTACCTTCGCGTACTTAGATGTAGGTACCGCCAAGTTTCGGACCTGGTGTGCCTTCGTTAACATAAACAAAACACAGACACAAACGCGTCGGTGTCGAGCTCGTCGTCATCGCCCTGCCAAGTCGCGAGTTGCGAGCTCAGGCGCGCAGTGCGAGGCGTGACACGTCCGCGAATTAATCCCATGATCCTGAAGCGAACCTCCGACAGGTCCGAAACTTGTCTGTACCTACATCTAAGTAAACGAACGTGAGTTAAGCCATTTAATACATTCATTACTTAGTAATAATAGCTTGCGAAAGTTTTAATAATTTTGACTCAAACCATACTGAGGCAATTATTAAACGTACTATATATCAATTAATCATTATACAAATAAAATAAAAAAAAACTATTACGCTATGGGCATGATGCACTCACACTTTTTGCACGTCGCTTAGACAATTTAACGGAGTGACAGAAGAGGACACAGCAGGATTTCGAATTTCTGTCATTAAACTTGCAAACTTTTGCGAATGACTGATTATTTGTCATTCTAAATAATATTTTTTGATTAATTTGATAATAACTAGCGCAATAACAGCGGAAAAAATATTATTAGTAAAATAAATAATTGGTATTTCAAAACATCGATAGCATCACAAGCGCATCACTACTTACTCTAATTCGACCCATAAGTGTGAGCGAGCACGAGATATTGTTGTTAAAACCCACCTGTTTTCGCAGCGCGTGTTAATAATTTTGGCGGTTAGTATTAACTGTTGTTAGGAATATATTGTTAAAGTAAAATAAAAAATAAACTAACTTTTCATATCAAAAATGAACAATAGTTATTACTTACTTTTAAACACACACATTAAAAGTCATATTTGTATCGCTTTTAATTTTAATGTATTTTTTATAGAAGACTATGGTAATAGGCACGCGGTTCACCCGATATGAGGTGACCCACAGGCATCCGCAACAAGCGAATGGGTCGCAGATGCGTTGCCTACCTGTAATGGACGGAGGAGAGGACAAACTAAAAAAATAATATTTTCCTATCAAGTCCCCTCTCCGTCATATTCTCTTCCCAACCTTTCCTTATTAAAAAGGTTAGGAAAGCCTAAGGGTAAGGGTAGGCAGACATTATGGATTTCCATTTGGCGCGATCCTGGGCACACCTCTCTCGCTTCTTCTACATCCATACATCTACGCATACGCTCGAGGGTTACGGGTACTCCTTATATCGCCCTTCTTTAATATGTTATTAATACTACGTAATAAGTTCTCCTAGGACGTCCCCTGCTAACGCTGCGTCACTTTTGCAACATAAATTTGTTTCGTTCGTTCATCCTTTCAACATTGTTAAAATTGAACGCGATACAATGTAAAAAAATAAGTTATAGTTACATTGAAAGAAATCCTAAGCAATAGTTTCCATCCAGAATGTTTTCATAATTATTAATAATGAAATAGTACAAAATTAATAATGCGAGACGTGTTTGATGTCATATTAAATAAGCTACACAATAAATACATTGTTATTTATTAAATAAGATTATTATTAATAATGTAGTTTGTAGAGCGCGTTTGTTATTAGGCTTGAAATGTTTTTGCACCAATAGTTATTAAGAAGTAATGCGACAAACTTAGGAATAGTTTTTGGGTTAGTATGTGATATTCGATACATGGATTTCTGAAGTCACTAGTTTATTGCTTCTATTCTTAATTTGTCGAACATAATCTAACAAATGAGTGAAAATATTGATACCTATAGTTCGTTCCACATCAAGATATAATGTTTGTAAACAAACACCATGCATGGCGGCATAATACACTTTTTATACTTTCATCGGAAAATTTATTCAGTGGAAATCGTGAGGTAAAGTCAAGTGAAATTATACAATATGGATAGCTAATGCTATAATGTAAAAAGTTGTTTTTCTTAAATATTTTGGAATTTACGAATTTTAACATAAAAGGTAATCTTTGTTTACAAAATTTCTATCTTGATGTGTAACAAAGTATATATCAAAACTGTTCATAATGAAACCATTTGTTATCGAATATATTGACTCAGTTGCTGGTTTATGAGGTCAGGTCAAAATGTAAAATTACGTTTTTCGGTTGACATAAATTATTTATATTGACCCTGTGTACAATTATTTGACTGTTAATTTTATACTCACTAACTTGTTTGTTTGTTATGTATAACCTGCGATTACTTATATCATCAGAAATCATGTGTACAATAGGTAAGCGGACAGTCGTAACAAAAAATATCTATTAAATAATTTCTTAATTATTAAAATTAAAAAAAAAGTTTTCAATTCGATTTATATTTTTTAAATGAATATACGAAATTAAAATTTATATCCATGGTGTTTTTTTCTTAACAATGGTTATTTATATAACTTCTAAAATTGTCCGGTTATCTATTATATAGCTATGGAAACTATAAAGAAATGTTTTATATGTAAAATTAAAGTCCAAAGTCTACAGTCATATAACTCGTGACCATTTCGCTTCACAATTCAATGGATAGCCACTATTTTGCTGCTGCTTTTTCAATAAAACTGTAAAGAAACACAATATGACTTATTTGGAGGTGTACAATAAAAATTATTTGTGACAATATTGCCTTGAATCTCGATGAAAGATTTTAAAATACAATACTAAATATGTAATGGGACTGAAACATTTACTGGCGTAGAGTTGAGCGTGGGTTTCCATTCATTATGTGATGAGTGATGGATATTATTGTATCGATATTCTATATCTCGTGGAGGGTAGCTCGACACAAAGATCTCATAGCGACGTGCTACAATTGTTTACACAAGACAAGGCAGGCCATTTTGTTTTGTTCATCTTCGACCGCCTATATAAGACAACATGTATTTTACAAATTGTATATAACTAATATAGTTTACAGTTCACCACCAACTTTTATAATTCGAAATCGTTTATTTTAATTATTTTTGTCGATTAAATTGTACTTTATCCAAATGATCATTGTCGATATAAGCACTTTTTCCCCATAATTAGTATGATTGTGATCTAAGGGATCTAAGGATGAATCAATAGATCAGATCTTAGACGACATATTTAAGTTATATAACTTATAACATGTTTATTTTTGTAAACCGAGTCTTATGTTTGTATGTTATTGTACACGCGTAGTACATTATGCACAGCATATCACTTTTTTAATATGGGTTATAGTAGAATAAAAATAAAGCGTTTTATATATGTTGTTTCTGTGGACTTTGGGCTTTGTTACCGTGGGTTTCCACTGCCGAAAACATTCACATACAACATATTGTCATCTCAGTTTTTTCGACGAAATCGAAGCTTGTTTCGACGCACGATTTTACGCCAGTGGAAGCCCACGTGAGTTAAGAAGGGCGTAGCTTTAAATAAACGTTATGTTCGCATTTGTGATATTGTTCTGTACAAACGTTAGCCATACAATGTATTTATAGTTTGGATTGTAGGAGAGCGCGCGCTGCGGACTGTCGACGACTTGCCTTGAATTGAATAATAAATAATTTTAAGTAGTTCAAAGTGTTTTGTTTTATTACTATATCACCTACCTTCCTTAAAAAAAAAGAAAATAATAGTAGAACTTTATTGGAATGCCAACCATCAAGATTGTGTCGGTGGAATACGGAGCTGTTGTGTTATTATGTAGCGAAATGTTCCAGTTTTTTGAAATATAAGGTTTATGGGTAAAAATATGTTCGGTATCCCCAGACCAGCTCTGCGTCTACCAAATCAGGTTGCCCCGGGAAGGTCCAATCGGAAGGAACAGGCGAGGTTTATGAGAGATATCTTACAGTGTTTCGGATCGGAAATGTTTATCAGTTGCACGTCTCTTGCAAGCTACTGACCGTGAGTTTACATTGCGAAAGCATTCGCAGGAACACGTCGGGATCTTTCTCTATATGTTTGTGTAAATGTTTTCGGCAGTGTGAACTCGCGGTGATAGTGAGAGTGCAGTGTGGCACATGCTTCTGTCAAATGTATCGAGATTTGGCGGGAATTTTAAATATAATAGCATAGCAAACATATTTGAAATTCCCGCATTTATGTCGAATTAGTATATCCTAGTCCGTCGTTAAAGTCGAAGATTTAATACAGACTGATTTGTGTCCGTGACGGTTGCACGCAGGGAAATGAAACAAATCTTACTTTGGAATACATTTTAATGTTCAGTAATTAGTCTACAACAGAGTTCCAACGGGGACGGCAGACATTTACACCAACAAAAACAATAGCAAACGAAAATATAAACAACTTACAATGACGTTATAATTATTTTAATTATAAATACACCAATTTATTATAAAACAATATTGTTTTCTTTTTGGTTACAAATTTGGCAAATAGAATACTGTACAAGAATGCGATGGGAATAAAAACATTTGATATTATTTTATATTTTCAAACAAAACAAAGGCAAAGTTACACTGGAATTAAACAAATGTACACATTACAAAAAACATTTTTTTCTTAGTTCAGTAGAAATTTAAAGTGAAGCAAAAAATTTCACACTTTACATTTCTGCTAAAAAAATAATTTTAAAAATTTATTATGAACTAAATTCTTGCCTCATTATTCCCATAAATCGCTGAAACGTTTGTTATAACTACTATTTTGTATTGTTAAAAAGACTACCGAAGAAAAAGTTACACATAGAGATTATAATTGTTATTTCATTACATATAGCAACACCATATCTAGAGCTTAGAGAAATATAGAAAATATATAAATATAAACTTTTTGTCGCACTGACACAGAAATAAAGTAATGCTTTTCGCGAGACTATATGGGTTTTTTTAATTGACTGGGGACATGGTCAAGTCATATTTAACACCGTGTTCGCACTGCCGAAATAATTCACATAAAAAATCTCAATACGTTTTATGTGAATGTTTTCGGCAGTGTGAACTCACAGTAAAAACTGACAAATCAAAACACTCTGGAGTCTATTACAATTACAACAAATTATTTACATATAAGTTTAATAAATTGTGTTCTTTTTCCCGTTAAATTAAAAAGAAATATAAATCAATTTCGGGTAAAAAGGTGAAATAATTGAGGTTAAAAAATAACTTTCAGTCTCGTAAAACAGCTCTAGATGTGGCGCTACATTGAAATCTAGACTAATGCACAAACTATTGCACTATTTACTAGTATTTAGCGATACATATGTTCTCATACTATACAACAGAATTTTCTTAGACTATATTCCAACAAAACTTATATTATGCTCGAATAAATACATTGTCCTATATAACAACTATATTAATACATTGCCTTCAGCGCACATTTCTTTAATATTATTTACATAATGAGTACATCTCACCATTTTACTTATATCCGACAATATATACATATAACACAAAAACATGAGGCTTGCGTGGACTCGAGTCAATTTTTGTATCTATATTTACAAACAACACCTACACCTTGTTTCACAGCAAGATAGGATTTTTGTAAACAAAGTTTTTTTCTTAAATTCAAAAATATTATCAAAAAACAACCTTTTCTCATTACCTTATAACATTAGCTATCCATTTTACACAATTTCACTTCACTTTATCTCACGATTTACACAAAATAACAACATTTCACAAGAAATTATAAAGTGCAATGGCCGCCATGTTTGGTAAATGACGTTTGTTTGTTTACAACAATCATATCTTGCAATGAAACAAGGAATACATATTATAACTGAATAGATAATACAAGTAAAAGGAAATTATATCACAAATCATTTGCATCCTACGTTTCTATGGAGCAATTTTAATAACTACTTTATTAATATACTTAAATATAAAAATATATAATTGTTTTATCATTTATATACAATTAAAATTAGAAAAATAGCAAGAACTATAAACAATTGAATTGTAACATAGCCTACAGAGCTGGCACAATCGTAGAGAATCGTACTGGAATAACGTTGGAAAACTTGATCTTACTATGAAGGTGTAGTAACAAGAAAGAGAGGAAGGCCAACAGAACATTCACGCAGTAAGTGAAAAAGACAATGTACTTCATCGGAGGCTAAACGGTCAGGGCAGACATTTTCTTATCAAATTTACTTTATACCAATTTTTGAAGCCAAAAGAAGTTGTTTGTTTTACTATTAAATATTATATTTTTTGTAATAACGAGTATTTCTTGACGCAAAAAAATATATATAGGTACATATGGCGAATTTACATGATTTGTATAATGTATATAGTATATTACAAAAAAGAAATGATGAAAAAAAAAGAGTAAAAAGTTTAAGTTTTTGTATGCAACATCAAAACAAAAATCTTCAGTAGTGGCGTTTTTTGTGCATCCTATAAAATTGTATCTGAAGTTACTAGATCTGTCACTTTAGCCGACCACATTGTATCAGTAAGTCAACGGGAAAGTGAACTTGCTTATCCTTGCATTGGATATTGTGTCACTGGCAAAAGACATATTTGACAAACAAGATAAAGGTTTGTAATCATCTAACATACATGTATTATCTGTTTAATGTTACCTAAATTATTATTTCATGTTAAGAGGTTCTCTTACCGTTACCTTATAATTACGTTCACTCGCCTTGAAGAAAGTTATGTATGAAAAAGTATGAAATATGAAACAAGCTACCGTGCGTTTCATATAAAGAGGGTAATACAGTTTTTAATAAAATAGAGGGACACAGCTCACAGTAGTAATTTGAGATCAACCATATGACAAAACAATTATCATATCGAAAATAATCTGTTGAAGGTAACAGAATTTCACCAGAGTATCAACAAATAAAACACCCTGTATAATATATAAGTAAATCTGTATACATAAAATCTTAAATACTTTAAATATGAAATAATTGGCATCACTATATATAACACAATTTACTACACATATTAAATACATAACTTTGAGCAGAAGACATTATACAGTTATAATAAATATGGGACACGCCCTATACAAACAAATAATAAGAAATAAGGGTGCATCCGATACAGATATACCGGCGCGATACTTACTTTTATTACCGATACAACGATACTGTTCAAATTAGACGCTCTGAATTGTCGTTTTGTCTTCTATTGCATCGCAAATGAGACAGTAACTATGCTGGTGGAGACACTGGACATTTAGTATCGTCTCGTCCACTTTGGCCTCGCTTATCCCATGTCGCGTGTATTAAATTTATTTTATTTTCATTTTAAATTCACTAAGCGTATCGATATCGTATCGGTAAACAAGTGTATCAAGGGCGCCCTAATTAAAAATTATGCAGAAATCACAATAAATTGTAATAACGATATTTATGACCTCTGTTGACATACGATTTTATTAAGAGTCTAATAGAGCTATATCCATATTATGTATATCGTTACTAAATAATACACAAAAGTTAAACAATATTGCACAGATAAAAGTGGATTTAATCTAATTTATAAATTATTATGCTGTTAATACTGTGATCATTTTGAGCAATATACACATGAAATATTGATCCATGATAAAATGTAACAACCTGTATCATATATCTGACATACATACCAGAAATTCTTATCTTTATCTGTTAAATTAATATTTTCTTAAGTAATCCTATGTCAGACAAACCCCCACTACAGGGGTAAACTCCGTAATATTACTACAAGGTTACCTTATAGCCAAAACAAGTGGTATAATGTTTCTATGAATTCAGACTAATTTGAAAAATCTCTAAATATTGACTAATGTATTCTTTACTATGGAGCCTGAATCGAGTACAAAAAAATCTAAGCTGTAAATTACTTTGGTTAATCTGTATAATTGAAATCTAGGTAACATGACTATTTTTTTTACAACTATCGACTCGCCCCGGCTTCGCTCGGTTAGATAGATTAATTAAGTATAGCCTATGACACTCACAAATAACGTGGCTTTCTATTGATAAAAGAATTTTCAAAATCGATTCAGTAGATCCAGAGATTACCCCATACAACCTAACAAAGTCACACGTTTACCTTTTTATATTACTAATATAGATTGAAAAAATCAAATTTTAAGTTTCAAAATATAGCAAAAATATATTAAATGATCGTATGTCACATCCTAATACAATCACATATATAATTCTAGTACATTAGACATATATTTTTTTGTATTTTTTATATCTGTATCCCACTTTTTCCTATAATCTACTAAACGCTTATTTAATTCCAATACTTCCGCATATAATTCAACATATAAATTATTAACAATCATCGACTTAAAGCTACAAAATACATAAAGAGTTTTGGAGTCGTTCTACAATAATTTTAAGGTTATATCACTTATGCATAGAGAATTTGACTTAAAATTATTTTTGGTTTTAAAGTGTCCTTCATAGCCGTACATCACTTACAATAAGTTCATATTCATTTAATATCTAAGCCCAAAGATGCATTCAAACAACTTTTCGGGCGTTTGTATTTCTCGCATTTACACATTTTGAACATTTATTCACCTGAAAAGTAGAAAAAGAAAATGACTATATTATAATAGTAAGATAAAAGCCGAAGTATACGTAACGTGGTTAACACGTGGACGGGACGGGGACGGGATGGGGACGGGACGGGGACGGGACGTGTATACATATGTTCTCTCTAGACACCGAAACGACTAGACCTATTTCGGGTGTTCCCGCGAAGTTAAATGATCGGATCAACATAAGTGCTACCCGACAGAAACCGATCGGATCACTAATAAAATGCACTAGTCTCCAATTACAATTAGACAAAGGTGTAAATGAGTGATCATGTCGTTTCTTTTAGGTAATATATTCTTTGTCGAATCGGAATAATATTTATATAGATACATGCGTGTGTGTATTTTGAGGTTAGGAATGCTGTATATAAGTGTGAGCTCACCCTAGCTTATCGCGTGAGGGTGAGGGGTCGTCATGGCGCGGCGGCGGGTTGCCTGCAGTCCGCGCACGCAGGATGAGCGCCGCTGTACCGCTCCACCTGCAGCGTGGCAGCTTGCACGCCGAACTGGTCGCGTGCCAGCGCCTGACACTCGTACAGCACGCGTTCACACTCCGACAGATCATCTATAATTTGTTTCATATCGAGATAAATTTTTATAAACAAACAAACGTCACTTACCATGGCGGCCATTACCCTATTTATAATGTCATAGGAAATGTCCTAATTTTGTGGTAATCCTAAGATAAAGTGAAGTGAATTGAGTAATATGGATAGTTAATGTTATACAGTAATGTGAGAAATAGTTATTTTTCGAAAATATTTTGGAATTGACGAATTTTAACAAAAAAGTTGAAGTGTTTACAAAAATTCTATCTTGATGTGGAACAAAGTATAGTGTGTGATATTATGTTAATACCAAAGCATTATACTGTTGATTACAGAATAGTATCTAGGTAACTTTGATTTGTTGATTATTGCCAAGATTAATAATTAATGTAATTGTACTTGGATTAAAACAAAGATAGAATTACATAGACAACGAATTTCAACAATGGTAGAGCCCGCAACAACATCTGTTGCACGAATAAGCCGGCTCGACCGGTGAAATACCACATCATCTCAGGACACAGGCGTATTCTGTTTTTCGACTGATGGGTGTGGTGAGTTTTAATCCTCTTCCCTTTCCATTCCCATCCTTCCTTCTAAAAATAGGATAGGAAGGGGAAAAAGATTTGACAGGGAGGGGATGAATAGGAAGACCAACATCCTTTTACCTGTTTATCCCCTCCTCTGTCCATTAAAGGTAGGCAGTGCGACTCATTTACTAGTTACGGATGTTTATGGGTAGCGGTCACTTAACATCAGGTAAACCGCTTGCTCGTTTGCCACCTTCTTACATAAAAAAGACGTTTGATGGAGTGCCATTAATTTCAAGAGTATAAAAGTACTCACCGATGGCGATGTGCGCGGTGAGTATGACATAGTGCGTGGAGAGCGCCCACACGTGCAGCGAGTGCACGTGCCGCACGCCGCGCACGCCGGACATGGCGGCCACGCACTCGCGGTACCTGCACACAATCATACAAACACTTACCAGTTACTGTCTGACTACGAGGCAGACGAATGACTAGCGATTTGCGTAGTATTCCTCCAGTTGTAATTTTGTATATATGTACTACATTTGTATATTATACAATACATACGGTGCAGTAGTATATGTATATATTACACTAGCTATTGCCCGCGGCGTCGAAGACATTCGTTTGTCATTTTGATATTCTCGGAACATGATACATCACCATGGCAACCGATATTGCAACTTATGTACTAAAAATTTCATGATGATTGGTTGAGTCGTTAAGGAGTCAACAAAACAAACAAACAAACTTAGATTCGCATTAATAATATAATATATACAAATGTATTATTAATAATATTATAATATATAAAATAGTGTATAGTAGTATAGTGCATATTCATATGGCAGGCATTTGTATCTTGGCTGATAATTATGCGAAGTGGTTTTGGATCAGGACAAGGGAGTAATCTTTATAGCAATGTTCTGGGGAGGTCTACTTAAGATGGTTACCTGAACTTGTTGGGCACGGCCTGCATGAGCATGGCGAGCGCGTCGCGCACCACCCGCGCCGACGTCAGCAGCACCAGCACGCTGAACACGAACGTGCAGATCGGGTCCACAACCTTCGCGTCAGGCTGTAAATAGCACAAACACTTACATACAAAAAAATATATAAAAGAGAGAGGTTTCCTATAGACAGCCTGTTGGAACGAAGTTTTTGCTGTATCTTATTTGTGTTTATATTAAGTAATTATTAAATAACCAAGGATTTAAAACGTTAAAATTATAAATATTTTTGCATATTCTCTAAATTGACGGCAGATTAAATCAATTCAAAATAATTTTTGGTTCCTAGATGTCTCAAAAACCCTGCAAAAAGATGTCAGTTTTTGATGGCATTTTTCATTGTTACACTTTTTCTTTTTAAATCGCCTTTCTTTAGTATGTTACTAATTTGGTTGATATCACTAAATTTGAATGCTAATTCAGAAAACAATGAAGTGCTGACATGAAGTAAAGGTCAAATCGTACTTGCATCAGACGAGGAGCTGTAGCTCTTCCTGCTGTTCTTCATTCTCTCTTCTCGCCTTTCGTAAAGCCTGGGCAACTCTTCTGATAGCCTCTCTATCTTCTTTTGAGTAAAATAAAGTGACTTACATAGAACTTAATAAGCACGGAGGCGAGCAGCACGCCGCAGCTCTGTATGAGGTCTCCTATCACGTGGATCAGAGCTGCTCTTAGATTGATGTTTCTGGAAAACAACATACGTAAATAAAATAAAAATTATTCTGTACACCATTCTAGAACTGATAAAATCAATGACAAATATATAGGTACATTGTGAAACACGCGCCACGTTAAGTCACATTTTGTTACATGAAAGAGAAGAAAGATATAATGAACGTGAAGGAAAAGAGAGCGACATATACATTCAATAAAAGTGAGTGTCGTACATACGCGCCTTGTAGATGTATTCGCCAGACGCTATATATATACGTTTAAAAGAGGGAATTGAGTAAATAGAATATGTAAGTGAGTTTATTTTCAGATATTCTCGTTTTTTTCTTTTTTTACATTTAATTAGTAATCTTGTAATCTTGCACTTCACCCAACTTCAAATCAACTTCAACTTCAGTATAAAAGTAGTGATATCTCTGTCTTCCCGACAGAGATAAGAAACATGGTAGCCTTTTTGTATATACATTGAAGATATATTCAGATGCACTTACTTGGTCCTCGCGTTCACATCAGCTTCAACAGTGGCCATGTCCTTGAGGCTGTAGTCGCCGTTGACGAGGCCGTTGCTGTGCTTGTGGGAGCGTCGGAACATTCGGAAGCCGATGCGCGGCCGTCGCGAGTCCTGCGCGTGCGAATGCCCGCACGCCGCGCCGCCGTGCGTGTGGTAATGTGCTGCAATAACAGTTAGGCTAAATGTTTTAGTAATAAAAGATAAAATACGAAGCTATCCTGTAACACAAGTTTACAAATATCCAGAAACCAGTAAATACTAGTTTTAGGTTACTAAAGTGTTTAATATTAAAGGAAGCGAGGGCCTCTCTAGTCTAGGATTACTATCCTGACTATCGTGGGTAAGCATGCCAATACCAGACACTCCCGGACCAATCTTACCGATATCCGAAGCGCAGCCATGCAACACCAGCGCCAGCACCACGTTGAAGGCTACCCCGCAGCCGGAGACTATCATCATCATGTCGGGCTCGATGCTGTACTCGCCCGTGTGGATACGCAGCGCCGCCACGTACACGAAGATGCCGGTCAACGCCCAGATCAGCAGCACTGAGGCCATTGCTCCGAGCACCTCTGGTTTAGGAAACAGATAGATCTTTTTTATTTTGTAAGTATTGCTGGGGGACCCTCTGACATGGTGGTCAGAGGTTTTGTATAGCGTTACTCGATTTTAACATCGATTTGCTGAATTTTTAACCATTTTTTTTATAATTTATTTGTTTGCAATGGGGCCGAAAACATTTTGCCTGGAGAAGGGATAGAAGGTATGTTTTCAACAATGACTCCTGTTGTGAGAACACCGGTTACAAGGTAAAGTCTACCCCTTTCTACAATGACGGCTGTTATTTAAGACCAATTATTTATTCCAGGCTATAATTTAGGGTTTAACTTCGCGTAGTAGTATACATTTAAAGGAATTTGCTTAGTTGTAATTATTAAAATTAAAGAAGTCAGGATAATTATCCATTATCCTGACTCTCTGTACAGGTAAACCTCACATTATTTCGAGACTTCTATATCAACAAGAATAACAGGTAACGTACCAGCGCGTCGGTATCCATAAGACATGGTCGCGTTCGGCGGACGGCGCGCGCAGCGGAACGCGAACAGCGCGAGGGCGAAGCCCCCGCAGTCGCTCAGCATGTGCGCCGCGTCAGACATCACTGATAAACTGCCTGCGAGATACCCGCCCACCAGCTCGCATACCTGACAAAAACCAAAGCATAATGTGGACCAATGCCTTCCTAATATCTTATGACTACATACTTCCATGGTATCAAAATTAGTGAGTAGAGATTTAAATTGTAACAATTTCCATTAGCGTAAAATCGTGTCGCGATACAAGCTTTCTCTCTATCTTTCTATCTAAAAAAACTGAGATGGCAATATGTTTTGTGTCAATGTTTTCGGCAGTGTAAACGACGATAGTAGAAATCAACGCCATCATACGAAATGTTAAGAAAGACATGATAAATCACTTTTCTACAGTGCATTATCAATTTAGACATGTACCTATATATACACTCACACAACACTTGTGTGTATATTATACATATTGTGTGTATATAACATACACACGCACACAAGAAATATATATATATATAAAGATATATACCATGAATTATACTCAACTCGTATACCTACGCTACATATCGATCAATACAAACGAAGCTTCTAAATATAGACGGAATAAATACAATACGAACTGGGAAGTTATTCACTGACAAGACAGACTGACGCGCTAAAATTCATCTAATTAAAAATCACATTACTTTATAAAAAAATCTTTTAATCTCATAACATCGATTGTCCCATGATAACATCTTCTATGTCTCCACAGTTATAATAATTTTCCCTGAGATACAATAACCTTTTGTTCTATGGCTTAATTGTAATAGATCTAATAGAATCAAAACATTAGATTAGGGGTCGGTACGTAGTTTTAAATGAGGTCTGAATACTATTCAATTTTTATAGAGGTCTAAACAAAACATATGGTGTTTACAAACGTACGATCAAAAGGTCTTTTTACATATGAAAATATAATTTAAATTAACATGTAGGTATATTTTACAATATTTGAGAGAATATTGAAGTTTCAAACTTCGGTCCGCCTGTTGCCGCTTGCTGCCGACCCCATTAGATGTTATGTAAGGACTGGTGACAATTATTTCGCATTGATTTAGCGAGTATTCGCATTAAAACGAAGCGTTTGAACGTTGTAGACGTCCGCTTTCTCGTCGGACTTCGGACCATGTTTTTTGCCGGATTTGCGGTAGCGAATGGTTTACAATGGTTTAAATGTGTGTATACCTTGTTTCATTGCAAGATAGGATTATTGTAAACACACAAACATCATTATACATACATGGCAGCCATTGCGATTTTTACATTGGAAATGTGGAATTCGTGAAATAAAGTGAAGTGGAATTGTGTAATATGAATAGAAAATAATATAAGGTAATGTTATAAAAAGTTGTTTATCAAAAATATTTTAAAATTTACGAATTTTAACGTAAGAAACGTTTGTTTACAAAAATCACATCTTGCTGTGAAACAAGGTATACATGCACCGGATACCGGTCCGGCGATCAATTTACGCCGAATACATCGCCGTAAGAAACGAACGTAAACAGACGCTCTTTTGCTTCTTTGTTCACAAAGCTTATATCAAAAGGTGTTAAGTCAACATGCTAGTTTATGTACAATCATCAAACAAACTTGATGTAGCTGACTGTACTCACTAACAATTCCCAAAAGTTGAAAGCTCTTGGACAAAGTTCGCTCGTGATTCATGAATATTATAAGAAATACGAAACTGGCTGGGCGTATAAATTAAGTTGACATATTTTCCGAAAGCTTATTTATAATTTATTAAGACCTGACCTTAAATTGTATACTCACTAAAGAAAATATTAGGGACAATAATAATATTAAAATAAAAAAAAATATTAGGAAATTGTGTAAGTAATTTACTAAACCTTACCTTTAATAGTTTGTGGTTCACAACAATAGCTATGGATGGCGGATTCAAACTCAAGACTGGTTTCACAATCCGTATTAACATTAGGATATTGGAATTTCTGCCAATCCTATCATTCTATTTGGTATCATTTGACCAAAAAAAATAAGATATATTATTATATACTAGCTGAGCGGACCGAGCTTCGCTCGACCTCGTTTTTTATATTGTCGTGTTGTTTAGTAATAGATATTTATTATTCGGATAATATTAGAATACTTAGTATTTTTACCACAGTTTTTATTGTACTCCACGCCTAAAAACACAGGTATAATGAAATTTTTTAAAAATTATCCTAGCTATTTCATGAAAGTCGTTGGAGCCGTTTCAGAGATTCAGATTATACCTATAATATGTATATACAATAATTGTCCATTTAAGCACTTTATTCATATACATATGCCATTATTGTATTCGGTTTTCATTTTGTTTAAGCTCTTGCGTACATAAACCAGCTAACTTAAGCCGCTAAGTTTATACTTAGCTTTTAATTGAACTAATTAACTTTACTGTACATTGGAGCGTGCTTACACTAGAAGTGTTTAGGGTTGGATTACATGCTCTAAGATTTAACGTAAAAATTTTATGTATTTGCTTCAGTAGTATTTTATGGCTGATCTTAGACTATAGCCTTTATACATATATCATCTGTTATTTGATCATGACCTAGAGTGTATGTTAGATATGTAAATTGATGAGCTCTTTATGGGTCAAGTTTATGTGGTCTAGTTTATCTTTTCCTATCCATCCCTTCACCCCTCAAATCCTTTTCCTCTTTCCATCATTTTCCTCTTTCCATCCTTTCCTTCTTAGAAAATGATGGGAAGAGGAAGAGAACCAAAATTAGGTCTTAGGAAGCTGGTTTTACTTTTATATGACAAACATTCTTGTATTTTTTTCTAGAATACAAGAATTGATAATATTTATAGCTGTTGGCCGAGCTCTGAGCTTTATATGTAAGATCGTGTTTTTTTTTTATATATATTCATATCA
>JWHW01027217.1:69536-110219 GCA_000931545.1 Papilio glaucus
TGCATGTGACACGGGCTTTATCCTATGCAACGTGGAAATAAACCCTCAGTAAATATCATGTGAATAGAATAAAAATCATAACACCTTGTGAACTTGTTATTAATATTTTGTATTAAAAATATATCGTTTTATTAGTCACTAGCTGTGTCCCGCGGTTTCACCCGCCCTGCAATTTTACTTAAACGAAATGATATTACTTACTTATTACTACCGTAACCTCATCATCATCTTCCTGCCCTTTTCCCGCGTATGTGGGGTCGACACAGTATGGCCGTAGCACAGTTAAATAACTTTTTTATTTATAAACCGACTGAGATAAAACAAACACTATAATGTTAAGTGAAACTTACCACAATACATTAGTGAAAACCGCACCTAAATCGGTTAAGACGTTTCTGAAATTAGCGGTAACAAACGTACAGACAAACAGACCAAAATTCTAAGCAGCATTGTTTTGGGTTTTATTGTGTTTATGAAGGCCCCCAAAAATAGTTTTTCTCGTTTCTGATCGCTGTCTATACATGAAAGATATTTATCTTCCATGTATAGACAGCGATCAGTTACATTGTTATTATATGTATAGATTTAGAAGCTCCACGACGACACTGTCTAATAAGGTCGTCAGATGAAAAGACACTAAATTTTATATGGACTAGATGCTGATATACCTCCAAGTATATCTCTTAATGGTGCAAATGTACATATTTTAAGTCCAGAAAAACACTACAACTCAAGGCGCAGGCGAAAGAGGGCGAAAAATCATTTCATTCCCCAAAAGAAACGCTAGGACGGGGTGTTTTTCCATTATAGAAACAACAAAACTCGGTCAAATTAAATGTACTGCATACCCGCAAAGAAGAAAACCTTTTTTTCTAAATTCATTTAAGGAGTATTTAAAAAAAATATCATAACTGTATTACAATTTGTTGTGGTATCACTAATACCTACAAGTATATAATAAACTATCGAGTATTATATTATACGTTATTTACATTATAGTTAGTGTGCAATGTCAAAGTCAGCAGGAAATATCGAAGGTGAACGCATATCGCGACTCATGACATACTTAAGAAAAACGTTATTAGGAGTATCCGTTGGCGGCGCTTGCGTTCGTAGACAAACATTTTTGACAGCTTTTGCGTAATAGAAAACCCCTTAAACCCGAAAATAACATTACGTTGCACGAATGAGCCGGCTGGACCGGTGAAATACCACGACCTAACAGAAGACACACGCCTGTTTTCCGTAAGGTCGTTGTATTTCACCGGGCGAGCCGGCCCATTCGTGTCACTAATGTTGTTGCGGGCTCTACCGCTGTTGGAAGGTCATAAATCCGACTGTCGCTGCACATAAATACAGATGATATACTTACCATAAAGACAGCGCATAGCAGTAGGGCAGCGAGGAGTTGGGGCACGGAACTCGGCGGCTGACCTTGCGGCTTCCAGTGGCAGTGTTGAGCCTCTGTTGATGCGACTTGCACCTCGCTGTACGTCTCCTGGAAATAAGTACACCAGTTAACTATTACGTTATATAACAATAACAGAAACTAATACCAATAAGTAACATAAACCTTCATGGGGTTATTAACGCTGACCACCTTGTAAGCGATGCAGGATTATATGCAAATTAAAAATAATTAAATCACTTTTTTTTGAATGTCAATGACTTCGAGATTTAACTTAGAATTTTCTAGAAGTGCCGTCTGCTATACCTATCTGGGAAGACATAGGACAAAGGAACAAATATCTATGTATGACCTTCGAGGAGGTAGCAAATAGGGATACAACGTTAATTTTCGCGTCTTAAACACTTAAGATTTCACATGTTTATTTCGTGTACCATTGGTTCGTTGTGCATCAACTCGTATCGTAATTTTCAATCATCTCTGATTTAGGAATAGGTCACGCCTCGTCAAAGGCGATGCCTGCGTCGGTTACATTCGCTTCGGATTCTGCTCATTAATATTCACTGGGATAATCACCGCCATGTTCTAGTTTTGTTCTAATTATATAAATATATTACATAGTGCAACATAGCTAAAAAATATAAAGGTATTAAATCTACATTTTGAACTTTTACAACACTTTCAAGCATTATCGAAATGAAAGTAAGACTTTTGCATATCTGATTCATGTTTTTAATTGTCAAATATAATTAGGTAATAATTACTAGATGAGGTCTCCAGCGTTTTTCTGAGTATTTCCAAGACTTATTGAAGTCCTCACCACGCCTTGCCTGAGCCAGTTATCGACGAATCTTTTGGAGAGATTTATATCGCGTGCCAAACGTAAAAGCCTATTTTACTTGTGTAATAATTTATTCATTGAAATTAAATTCAAAGTTTCACAAAAATTGAGTTGTAAATTTACGAAATAAATATATTGGAGCATGAAAATTTAACGCCCATGATCATCGAGGTCAAGTAGAAATACAAAAAAACGAAACAAAAATGTCAGAACCGTTACATCGTGATATACACTGTGAAATCTATTAATTTATTTATATTTATCCTTACTAATAATATAAATGCAAATGTGAGTTTGTTACGCATGACAGAAATAGACATATAACTTTTAATCCGAAAACAAAGCTTCCAGAGGGATAGGAAAATAAAACCTAATATCGGTTGCCATGGTTATGCATGATATGAAAATAACATCTTTTTGACATTCTGTTATTTGTATAACCATTACCATAGCAACCAATAACTTTTTCGAGCGATTTTATTACAAAATTTCCAGCGAGGAAGATAAGAGACGAATGCGTGCGAAGCCGCGGGCAACAGCTAGTTTATTTACAAGATACAGACTGATCTCTACTCCTGTAAATAAGTCCCTCACATAATTAGCCACAAAAGTCGGTCCTTTTGCCCCATTGTCCAGTGTACACACGCGACCTTGACCGGTTCGTCGGTCAAACTTGTCGACTGTCTACACCGTGTCGTTAAGTACATAGCTGTTATTCTAAATTATTTTAGCGTCGGTCATCTATTTAAACAAATTGACATTTAAATTTTGTTATTTTAATATATATGGACCATAAAAATGTATTGATTATGCAGTACGGATGAATCTATTTCCAAAGAAGCCCTCAAAGTCTGTTTGTTTGGGTGAGTTCGTAAGGTTTCAGAGAGCGGCAATGTCATGGCCTTGCCAATAGGAAGGGGAAGTCTATATGAATGATGTCTATGATAGTATTTAACTGCAATGAGTTATAAATCACACACACTGGTGTCCCGCATGTCTCTGAGATACGCAGAGGTTACAGATTTTCTGTTGCGAGGATCTTTGGATCGTGGACGTTGGTTAATAGTCAGATATTAGGCTTTAATATATTATCCTGAATTATAAGAAGAAATATTTTATGTTGTTATTTATAATTATTTATAATTCGTTATAATTATCGAAACAAATTTATGTAGGACGCCCTAGGAGAACTTATATCGATCAGATTAACGGCTTACTAAAAAGGGCGATAGGAGCACCCATAACCGACGAGCATGTATGCGTAGATGTATGAATGTAAGAGAAGCGAGAGAGGTGTGCTAGGATCGCCCCAAATGGAACTCCATGATCTCTGCCTACCTCTCTGGGTTAACAGGCGTGAGCGCATAAGTATTTATTTTATTGTTATTAATAAATTTGAGGCCTGATCATTGAACTTGGCACCCGTTTAGATCTGACTCCTTTGACCTTGAAGTCAACACCCAAGGCAAATATCATAATATTGAACTTGGCTCGCATTTCACATTAATGTTTTTGATGGGATGAACATTACCTAATCGATGATATTATTAAAACGGACATAGTAAATCTTCGTTCAGAATGGACACAGCAATGATTTCGAACAAACTTCTTTAAACAATGATACATCTGTTCATCAACAGCTTAGTATTACATCAATAAGGGGGCATTATGGTCTAACGCATTCCTTTTTGCGTCTTTTAATTCTACTGACGTAACTCTTTTTGCCCGACTGGTAGCAGAGTAATGGTTTTCGTGGGTATGTAATACATGTACATATATGTGCATTATGTATTATTATGTACATATGTTCGTTCTAACCTCCTTTAACTGAAACCTTGAATGAGGAGTCATTTCATTTATATTCTTCTCGGGAGTATTATTGTAGTCAGGTACTTTCTTAGGGTTTAAATGGGACAGCCATCCTATAACCTTTCACTCAACTCTGCATTTTTTAAATTGATCATAATACCTATAATAGCGTTAGCTTAATCGAAACCATTGTAAAAGTATATACGTATAGCAAATAGCATCTTATCAATTTCATTTATCTCATCTATGCAATTGAACTAAATAAACCGCGTCTATGTCTAGAATAGACAAATCCTTTTGTCCCACCCAGAGCTCGGCCGTGTCAGTGACCGCTTCAATACAATCTACAGAGTTACAAATCAATCAGACTTGGCATTGAAGTATAAAAATAATCAATAAAGACGTGCTTGGCATTCGACGCAAACATTATGTTACGTTTTATGTTCCTTTGTAAGACTCTGGTTAGACAAAGCGTTTTGTTTAATTTCCTACTTGATTTGTTGAAAAAATTTATGGCCCATCTAAAAAATATATGGAAGAATTGAATAAATAAATACCTATGCGCTCGCCTATAACCCAGAGGGGTAGGCAGAGATCATGGATTTCCATTTGGTGCGATCCTGGCACACCTCTCTCGCTTCTTCTACATTCATACATCTACGCATACATGCTCGACGGTTATGGGTGCTCCTTATATCGCCCTTTTTTAGTAAGTCACTAAGAATTAAAATTAAAGGGAAAAATCGATAGCTTGAACGGGTAAGAGAAATAACTAAGAAATACAAGGAAATTATAATAACAAATAAATGAAGATTTATCATTAAAGCTACATTAACCAGGAGTAACGTATTTGTTATTATTATAAATAAAAAAAAAACTAAATTTACTTGATTTGCACCAGGACGGGAATACATACATATCCCTTTCTTCTTTTGGTCTAATAGAATGCACGGCGGTTTCACTCGCCGTGCATTCTAATTTAGTCGAAATCGTTTTACAAATATATGACTGTGCGTCACATGAAAATTTAAAAAAAAACTAAATGCTATGCCATTTTTCTTTTTTTTCTAACTATTATATTGATTGATTATTGTTGGTAGGGGACGTCCAAGGAGAACTTATATCGATCAGATTAGTAACATACTACAGAAGGGCGATATGAGGAGTAACCGACGAGCATGCATGATGTAGAAGAAGCAAGAGAGGTGTGCCAGGATCGCGCCAAATGGAAATCCGTTATCACAGCCTACTCCTTTGGGTTACGGGCGTGAGTGCATATTTATTTTATTTAAAATTGATATCTGTCTAAAATACGCTCGAACTGTAAAACGCGTGAAGTTAAAATTGTCGTTGAGTTTTCTCAAAATTTCGAGACAAACAAACTTTCTTAATTTTTTCTTTAATAACAAACTTCTCCTGATAATAACAACACACAAAAAATGAGAATTAGCGAAATCGGTACGGCCGTTCGTGCGTGATGTCGCAACAAAGGAAAATATAGATTCATTAGATATAAATAGATGAAGATGTTTGTTGGTTATAGCACTCTTTATACCTCCTCTTTATATCAGCGATCGATTTAATTACTTTCCGCTTTACTAACGCGCCCTCTACCGTCACTGTCACTCATCATTATGTATCAATAACATTTTCCACCTCTGAGCTCTTCCTTTCATTCGTGTGCAAAATCAGTGCGTGTATTTCTGTTACAACGCAGGTTATCATATAATTTAAATCATGGACTCCTATAGCTAATATCTTAATACAATACATAGTATAAAAGTCGCTTCCGCTGTTTGTTACCTTAGATCTTTCAAACTACGCAACGGATTTTAATGCGGTTTTCATTAATAGATAAAGTGACACAAGAGGAAGATTAATTTGTATAATAAATGCATGTTATAGCAGAGAAAAGCAGAGAATTTCAAAGATTTGTCGTGAAAAAAATATATTTTTGTGCGCTTACATTGCAAATTTACTAAGGAATTGTATAAGAAAACTTAACGACCATATTAACTTTTCTAATATAAGTAACCTCGCTTTTGGCATAACTGTCAGTCGTATGACAGTAGGCGAGACTACCTTAAAAAATGGAATGAACATTTGTATGGAGAAATTACCCGTGCGAAGCCGGGGCGGGTCGCTAGTCTATAATAAAAATGTTGATATTATTAAAAGCAAGGGTTAAGAAACAAGTCGAATTATGAATGAAATATAGATATTAGTATTAGTACTGACTACTCTAATATAGTAAAACAGTCTTGATGTATATCGAAAATGTCCTAACATAGCTTGCCTTGAAAAGTGTAGGCCATTGTGTGTGATACGGGAAGTGGCATTGTCTGATCAAAGGTTACCTTCAAATCGTTCCCACGTCGCTTCTAATCGATTCATAAGCCAAGTTTAGTTTAGTCATTTTTTTGTATCTTTCGACTTTTCGGATATTTATATGCAAAAAGCCTGATTTTTACTACAATTTATCATGTACTTAGTTTTGCTAGTAAAGTATACAAAGATTCAAGTTACGTTTTTTATTTTACTTTTTTTTTAGGTGGAGGGGGCAAAGGAGCAACGGGTCGCCTAAAGTTACGTATTCACCGCCGCCCATGAACATCCTCAATATCAGAGGAACTGTAGATGAGAAGGAGTACGAGCTTTTCTTGAAGGACCTTAAGTCGTATTGTTTTGGAAATACCAATGGAGACTGATCATTCCACTGGACGGTTGTTTATACGAGGCAAAAAGTTACGCGAAAACTGCGCGGTAGTGGTTTGCCAACCATCAAGGTGGTGTGAATGAAATTTGGAACTCTGTCGTGTTATGTGACTTTATTCCACTTTTATTTTCAAATATTAATTATGTAGCAAAAGCGAGTGGCAGTGTTGTTAGGGGACGCCCTAGGAGAACTTATATCGATCAGATTAGTGGCTTACTAAAATAGGGCGATAGAAGGAGCATCCATAACCAAGGATCATGTATGCGTAGATGTATGAATGTAGAAGAAGCGAGAGAGGTGTACCAGAATGACGCCAAATGGAAAACCATGATCTCTGGCCTGATGAACCTACCCCTCTGGGTTACGGGCGCATTAGGTTAGGTAACATAGACAAATTTGTACACTTTGATGCATATTTAGCAGGGATAGATGACGTGTGAGGGATATAGAACGTAAATATAAGTCAAATAGTAAGTACGTACGTGTATAAGAAAGCACGCTTGAAAGTGTACACTGTAATGTAACGAATGAAGCATAGGTTTGAGAGAACCAGCCCACCTAGACAAACATTCGATTAGCGATCGCTAGTACAAAAGTCAAAAATGTATGGTACTGATATAAGCTTTGGAAATGTCACGTGGGCTTTTAGGAATTTGAGAAGAAATACTCTAAATTATTCTAATAACATTTCAAACATATTACATAGCTGTTTGAAATGTTATTGTTACTTTGATAAAGTATCTAGAAGTATAAAGAAGAAACAATTTGTTTGAGGTAAAAAGAATCATCCACGTTTCTATAACAAAGGAATACATTACGGTCCGTCCGTATTATTCATTTTCTCCCGCAAGCTCGGTCCTTTCAATTTACCGGGAAAGATCCCAGACGGGTCCATTTGTGAGCGCTCTTATGAATGGAAAGTTTCGGCTTCTTAAGAATATTTCTTTATAACTTAGATACAAAATGTTCTCGCAAAAATTCCTTACAGTACTAATACATCTTACAATTTTTAATAAACGTAAATCTAAACCATTTTAGTATCTTAAACACTACATAAAATGTTTTAGATTCTTTTAAGGCGTAGACGGAGATGGATGAACACAAATATGTTACGTTACGTTAGAAAAAACGTTAAGATTTTTAACTCAAAGTAGCGTAAAATTTTAAAAAATTTATTTATCTTATTTTACTTCATTTTTTGGCTATTTGAATAGTTTTTAAATCATCATTATATTTTTTTTAATATGAATAAACTATCACTTGACCACGATTTCATCTTATGTTAAGTGATATGGTCGAAAGATGGTACGCACTAGTTTAGCAACAGCCTATTCACTCTTAGCAGTTGGACGGAAACACTGACGCTGGCAACATGTACCAATCCTTTGCCGTACGCACGATGAACGAAGATGAATTGAATCGCTTCGTACGAACGCGCGATACATCCATTGTAAAAGGATGAAACCAACCGTGTGTCTAAAAGTCGGATGGTAAAATGGAAATGGGGGAATAAACTCGTGTAATTCCTGCTCATACTTCAAACACAATCACTTTTATGTTTGACGTAAAATATTACCTCATAAATTATCTTATTAGAGTTAAAAGGATTTAACGGTAAGAAGATAACTATCACTTAAATCTTTGGTAAAATAGAAATTCTATTAGGGCTGTGCTGAACAAGTCGGTATAGATAGTCGGATATATTAGAATTTATGAAGACTCATACCATTTTAATACTGAAAATGGTCGACTCATAAAGCCGAGTTCTCTTCGGTGATGTTAATTTGTAAAGATATGAAACTACCTCCAATATTTTTTTTTAATTGGGTTATTATTAAATATTTACTCTCGTTCACAAGTAATAGTAATTGTCAAACGTTTAACAAAAATTATGTACGTCAAGAAAGTTTTATTAGGTCGGTCTGTATCTATGTAACGGAATCTATATATGTAGTATCTATGTATGTAATCATTACCTTGTAAACGTCCGATCAATTTGAAAGTTTGCAGTATAAAGACGCGATGACTTTTTTACTTTGTTTTAGTCCTGGCTGAAATTATTCTTTAATAATTAAGAAAAAATAATTTCGAAAACAAAATCGAGAATAACGCCACCTAGTAGTAGAAATTGAACTAAACATTAACTAGAAATTTAACATTTAGGCTTTACGTAACGGGAATATCGTGTTTTTAACGCATTTTAATTGAATATTTATGTACATAATATATTAAAATACCACGGATCCGGAGTATCATCAACATATGAAAATGTTTGTTAGTATGTAAAAATGAAACTAAAATTATCACTTAATAGGTTATAGAGTACTTGACCAGTTTAGCACAATTCTAAAAGCCTTAATCTTATGACACTTTATAAAAATGGCTAAGATTTTAAACACTTAACTTATCAAAAACAACTACATCTCAGTAAAACAATTAAAATAAAATGACTTACTTCTAGAGGTATCATCTCGGCGCACTAAATATTGCGTAACAAACATGTAATGAACGACCAGGCGCGGTATGAACTCAAACCCGATTGAAAAACGCACCTCTGCATAAGGTAAAGCCGGCTATTCACGAGCCGTACACGACAGCGATAATTCACGGAGTAAATCGACATGTTTTTGTTTATATGTTGTACAACATTACTATTTATGAATAGATATAATATAAAATGATAGTTTTAATATGCGAAATTTATAAATAAATAAAATAAATATGCGCTCACGCCCGTAACCCAGAGGGGTAGGCAGAGATCGTGGATTTCCATTTGGCGCGATCCTGGCACACCTCTTTCGCTTCTACATTCATACATCTACGCATACATGCTCGGCGGTTATGGGTGCTCCTTATATCGGCCTTTTTAGTAAGCCACTAATCTGATCGATATAAGCTCTCCTAGGGCATCCCCTACCAACACTGCCACTCACTTTTGCTACATAAATTTGTTTCGATATTCTCTCTTCATTCATCCTTTCAACATGCCCGAATTTATTTATGAGTTTAATTAAGGAATTAAGAATAACGACAATTTAGTTAATGTTTGATATGAGGCCTTTGGCGGGAAAAGTAAAAGAAAAGGTCAGGAAAGGAAAGGAAGGGAATGGATGTAGAACCACAATCGTTAGTCGAAATATACCAGTGTAAGTATCACACCGCTATTCTACGAGCTGGCAATACCATCAGCGCTCAACACAACCACCTTGATTGTCGGCATTGTACTACCGTGGGGTTTTCGCGTATCAAATCTGTCGCCACCGGTAATTCCAAACCAATACGACTTACGGTCCCTCAAGAATTGAGCGTACGCTTTTCTAATAGGCCGGCAACGCATTTGCAGTTCCTCTATTGTTGTAAATGTTCAAGGACATCTGTGATCATTTAGACGACACGTTGCTCATTTGTCTCCTTATGTTATAAGAAAAAGGTTCTCTGATCAAGCCATACAACATTCAGCATTCATACAACAGCTACTGCTGCTGGTTTTAACACTTCTAAAAAGTAACAAGAAAGTTCTGTCACTTAGTTAACTGATTATTGACACATTTATGAAAATTTGAATAACCAACATCGTCAGGCCAGCTTGACGTCGAGTTAAAAGACATCCTATGTAATATACAGCATGTTCCTAAACTCAACCCCGCTACATATCTCGTGTATATAGTACGTCTCTCTCACCGAGGTTGAAAAATGTTTTTGAGCCCATCGACAACATTGTAGCATCGCTTTATTCTCGAGATGAACGCTCGAAGCTCTAGTGGTGTCGCAACTCGTTACCCACTCTCGAAACGATCGGGATGAGAATGAATAATTTCTATGTCAAGAACGTTGTTGGATTATGTCAAGATGGATGATGCCGATGTTGGTTTATAAAATTCATAGCGATCATATTTTATTAGGGTTCCGCAACAATGTATTAAACGGATATTGCTTGACCCGAATAAGGAATTCGAATATTCACTTGAGAGCAAAAGTTTCCTTGTTTCATGCACGTCTATATCTAATGTATACAAATATTATAAAGACGAAAGATTAGTTTGTATGGGGTTAATTCTGAAATAATTGAATGGATTTTAATTATTCTTTCACTATTTTAAACCGACATTATTTCGAGCTAACACAGTACGTATTATAATTAATTTTTAAAGAGAAATATTTGCATTGCTTTTGGAATAATTAAGAAACAGCTTTTTAACTAGCTACTACGGTACATATGTTAATATATTGTAAACTTGTATTAATATATTCGCTAGGACTTTTTTAAAGTAGAAGGTGGCAAAAGAGCAAGCCGGTTACCTAATGTTAAGTGACCGCTCCCAATAGACATCCGCAACAAGCAAATGAGTCGCAGATGCGTTGCCTTTCTTATATAGAGGCTCCTCCTCTAGACAGAAAAAAGGTTTTTTTCTTTTCCTATCCATCCCCTCCCCGTCCAATCCTATTCCCCTTTTCTTGAAAAGGGAGGAGGACTAAAATTAGGCCTCATTCTTCCTCCATCGGAGATAGCTATCACATAAAGGTAAATATTCATATGCTGTGTACTTATAATGTTATATTATTCCACGTGGTCTTTAAGTAATAATTATAATAGTAAAAACATCATAAACATAATAATGTTATTGAATCGATTAAACCTGTCGTTCTGATTACGTTATTACATTGAATTTATTATCATATTTACGCGTATAATTTTATTCAGAATAATTTGTGAGAATCTCGACAGGCGTAGAGTGAATGGCAGTCTTTATGCATAAAACATAAAGTCGGGTACTTGGAGATATTATGCAAATATAGTCGTAGCTTCGCAAGACTTGTCCTATCCTCGCTAGATAGTTACGTTATATCGCAGTAATATCTATGCTTCACGGCGAAAAATTTATAAATAGTTATTTCCACATCAAGATGATTTTTTTGTAAACAATGATTCCACTTTTACTTTTATATTAAAATTCCTAAATTCCAAAACATTTTCTAAAAACAACTTTTTCACACATTACCTTATTATATCAGCTATCCATATTATACAATTTCACGTCGCTTCATCTCACTCAATTCCGATGAAAATATAAACAGTGTAAAGGACGCCATGTATGAGTATGGTAAGTGACGTTTGTGTGTTTACGAAAATTATATCTCGATATGGTACAAACTATACGTTCTTCTTGCCGTTTGGAGTTTGAGTTACGATACCTCGACGAGCCAAACATTTTTATTATGCGCATATTCTCACTTGAATATTGCTTGCACGGACTCTTAGCCGCCTGTCAGGACTTTTCGGCCTGATTCGACTGGACGAGGGCATCATGGCAATTTTTGTGGCGATCAAGGGGGGAAGCCTACGATCACCAGGGGACGACTATTGATTGGAGAGAGAAAAAAAAAGAATAGGACACACGTACAGGACGACGCGGAGTAAGTGGCCTCCAACAAGATAGACCGACGTTACCACCGAAGTTTGCAGGAGTCCAAGGGACGAGAACGACTTAGAGTCCTTCAAGAAGCGAGCTTATCTTTTTCTTAAAGGCCGGCAACGCATTTGCAGTTCCTCTGGTGTTGCAGGTGTCCATGGGCGACGTTGATCACCTCAGTGTTCTCGCCGCTCGTTTGCCCCCTTCTCTTATAAAAAAAAAGACCGATCTTGGATCTAGCGATACTTTGCCTTCGTCCTGCAATGGACACATTTCGGCAGATGATGTGAAGCTAACTGCACCAGCCAATAATAATTATTATTATTCAACATATTGACTCCGAAATATGTATATCACTGTTCATGTGGTAGACGGCCCGCCTGTTTTAGCTGAATACTATAAAAAGTAGACTACAGTTAAATTGTTTTCATAGGCAATATATATTATGTAGCGTTTTATAAAAACGTCGAAAAGTTTTTATCTCGACTCGGCTGATAAAGCCTTTCCGCCGCGCTACCGCCCGCTCGTTTTTACGACAATACGTATTTATTTCAATCTAACATAACTATTGAAACGCTATCTCAAACTATATTATGTGGAATAATAAAATATATTTTTCAACAATCTTTTTTTTTTAAAACAAATCAATCTCCACTATTTACTGCAATCTTTTTTAATTGACAATCTTTTACTATGTTATTGGTTCATTAGCGATTCGCCATTCTATATACTTGCCGCCTTCTTTAAATAAGCTTTCATTTGTTACAGGTTACCTTTCTTTACTACGTTACTAATAAGGTCGATAATTCGTCTAGTCTAGGTGGGCGTAAAACTGTCGGTGGTAATTTCTTCCAATCCATTACTGTATGCGTATAGAGCATAGACGCAAAGTGGCTAGTCTCTCTGTGTTTACAGGTTGCATTTTGGGGTGTGTGCTCAATTACGTGTTAATTCCCCCATCACCATTCTATCATCGGACGTTTACACATACGGCGGATCTCCGTTCTTTTGTCTTAGATGTTCCCGTCCGAATGAAGCGATTCGAATCTTCGTTCCTTGTGCGTACGGCAAAGGATTGGAACAAGTTGCCATTTCCGTTCAACTATGACGTGGGTACCTTCAAGAGAAGAGTGAATAGGCCAGTTAACACTGGGTGGGATTATATTCAAGCGCCAGTTTATTCAATATAAAAAATCTATTTAACGAAAATCTTGTTTTAATTTTTCAGTACGAGACGGCAATCGTACTTTAACCCAAAAGAAATAAAAAGTCACTTACTCGAAGGAATATTAACTCTAAACATTTATTTTTAAGGTCTAAATTGTAATGAACACGAAGTATTTAAATCGTTGAAAACGTTCTCACTCAGAAAATAATTTGTGTTTCAAGTATCAAGGTGCTTCGCCGAATAGTTAAATGTTTCATTCTTTACTCGGAGCTTAGTACTTCAGTTAGACCGTACCATTCATAGTGAAGTGCTTGAAGGTTACTCGCAAAGATTAAATAATAGAGATTAAAATACTGAGCTGAGTACTATTTTTATGTGAAGGAGCAAGAGTCTCGCCTAATATTAAGTAACATCACTACCCACTAACATTCGGAATCATAAGAACTATAAATTCGGCGTCATCCTTTGTGTAGGGAAAAGGAGATTATATAAAAAAGGAAAATAAATTAAAAAAATAAAAATGCTATGAAAGTCTGGGAAATAATATTAATCTAATGACACCTCACTCTTCAAAATCGATCAAGCCGTTTAGGCTACAGGAGGTCATAATTGAACTGACATATATACAGTCGGGACCTTTCGCGATATTTCACTCGCAACGAGACAAACTCCGCCCCTTTTTACAAATAACCGATTAGGTAGCAGTGAATTGTATAGTGTTTTATCTCAATGATTATAACATTTACCAAACTTTTTACGCATAATCACATTTAAAAGCTACATCCTATTGGTTATTGTTTCCACGTTGTCGTCGCAACGCGAACGAAACCTTCAAAGGGCTGTCGTTTTAAGGTGGAATACCGCCATGGGCCCTGATAGTACATACACATCTTGCACATATGCAAGAACCTCGCTCGTCAGACCAAAAGCTCAAGTATAAATACCTCTACTTAACGATATTTTATGAGGACTTGGTATACTTCGCCATCAGGCTGATCTTTAGCAGTGTTCTAGGCACCCTGCTTTTAGGAAAAGACAGGGTTATGTAAGGTTTTACTCACTAAAACCCTTGATGGTAATCCTAAGTGCGACGGGCAAGGCCTCCAGGATCTCCAACGGAATGCACCGGTGTAGTGTAAAAAATACCCAATATACATTTAACAAATATGAGCGTATAACAATGGATTAATACAATATTTCTAGTACTAGTATTCGAAATGAAGTCATTGAGATATTTTAAAATTTATTTTACTGATATTGTAATACAACATACTTCTATAGGTACTGAGAACAAAAGACATTGCAAAGTATTTGACCCGACTGAGAATCGATCCGCGACTACGACGCCAGTCAGTCTGGCAGCCTGGCAAAAAGTATCTTTAAACCCTAACGGAGTAAAAAGATGGAAATATGGTACGCATTAGTTTAGTAACAGCCTATGCCCTCTTCTCTTGAACGTGCACGTTATAATTGGACGGATATGCAAAATTGTGACTGGCTTATCACCGTTTGGCTAGAATATGCATCAACACCGGGGTTAAACAAGCAGAACATCTTTAATGATACCTAAGCTCCAGTGCTCCGTCAGGAGACACGGCACAAGCCGTTACTTTCTTCAATAGCCTTCCACTAGACACAATCCAGACTTCAAAACAAACATTTGTAATTTTAGCATTTTTAATTTCAGCTAAACAATCTTAGTAACTCGAATACGGGAGAATTGCTTTGGATAGCATTTAACAGTGAAATCCGATCAATAGAACCAATGAGCTTATATAGCTATCTCTTTCCCATTTCTTACTGGTACACGAAACAAAAGATACAAATCAATTCCACCAATAGCGCTGTTGCAAGAGTGCGGGTTCGTTGTTTTTGTGCACCGGTGCGTTCTGTTCGAAGGTTTACATGGCACGCTCGCTCCAATTGTCGCCTCCATGATTAAGGTGAGATTATACTGGAGATTTAAAAAAATAGATGTGTTCGTGTTAAGTAATTATTTAATAAGAAAATGGTATTTAAACGTGAATTTATGCATCTTTCAAATTAAGGGCAAGCTGAATAGGTTGAAAGAGCATTAGATTCCTTAGGTGAGCAGGAAGTGCCACAAAAACCACTGCATAAGATGTCGGTCTTTGGTGTTTTTCATTGTTACACTTTTTTCGGTCTAGCCCATCAGCCTTGATTGATTTTACAGAGTGTGGTGTCATTCGATTCAAATTGTTCCCTGGAGCGTCATAGGTACAATAACTTAACTTAATAACTTATTATTTTTTTAAATCAGTTTAAGCGTTGCTTTGTTAAGGTGAACGAAAGCTTAATCTTACCAACCTCTTCTCCATTTACTTCGTTAACTACACTTAGATGGGGAAGTTTTGGTTTTGAAGATGGGGAAGAAGATTATTTCTTCCATAAGATTTATGCTCTATTTACGCGTGACAGCACAAAGGTGGTCAATTTCGAATTAGATGATTAGATACTTTGGATTCTTTAACTCTTTCGATGCGAACCTCACAAACCTTAAAATAAATAATTAAATATTTTATTGTACACTTTCATAATCAATTTGAATAGAACCTTGACTCCCAAACTAGGTTGCCTTGTATTTCAGGCCAACACTTTTATTTGATTATTCTGCAAGCTAGCTAATTTATCAACCCACTATTAGCGCGCTTTCAATCGCAACCCTGGATTACTTTATCAAACTGAACGAACACTGCGTTATACATTAGAGACAGAGTACCCTAAGCGGCACTAATTACTGACTGCACCGCCACAACCGCTTAGGGGTCTTGTCGATGCGCATGTTTGTGTGAGTGTCCGTACTGTAGACAATACATAAACATTGCAAAATACATAGTTTATGTGGTGATAAATTTTCGCAAGTAATATTTATTATAACATAAATAAATTTTAAATGTATCAACAACGCTTGCGTCAGTGTAACACCCGCCTTTGTTGATTCAGTCCAGTATATGTACATATTACGTCAATTTCTCATCGTACTGATATTTCTTAAAACCGTATAACATGTACATTTGCAGACATTTTATTGCTACACAATACAATGTAAACGTAGCCTGGTCTACACTATGTTATTTATAGTTCACAATTTACCCTTCACAAATGTTTTTACACTATTTAAAAATCGTATGGTGTATACAAAAGATGATACACACGAGCTCAATATTAACAGTTGTTGAGCTCGTGTGAACCATCTCATTCTACAAAAGAAGGTATGTATCTTTTTTTTAAAGTACTAATAATTGGACGGATACACTGACGCTGGTAACTTGTTCCAATCCTTTTGAACGAGGATCCGAACGCGTCCTACATATTCATAACAAATGGATGGAGATCAGCAGGTTATCAAAAAGTCCAATTGTAGGATAAGGGAGAAAATGAGCCGAAATTCATCTAATATTGAGTAATGTCTTCGTCGCACAACCGCCTATGAACATCCGCAACAACAGAGGATTACAAGGATGTACGAATTACTAGCTGTGGCCGCCGGCTTCGCACACATTAGTTTATCATACATATGTTTGTTATTCCCCTTAATGTTTTCTAGTAATAAACATAAGTAACTGAGAGGCGCGGTGACACAAAGTGGGCATTGGCCTCCGACAAAAAGAGTGTCAGAGTATCGAAGTTGAAGCTGGTCCTTCTCAACTTCATCTTTCCAGCGGTTTCCTGGGACGTCCAACTGGGCGTCGGGTACTCAGTCGTCGCACGCACGCTTCACTTTCCTTTCCTCATCCATTATTTCCAGGTGGCTGAGCCAGCCGAGTCTGTATGCTTTTATTTTACCAAAGCGAAAATTGAGTAATAAATATAGCCTATGTCAGGGATAATGTAGCATTCTAATGGTGATATAATTTTTGAAATCGGTCCAGTAGTTTTTGAGTTTATTCGGTACAAACATGCAAAAATACAAATGTTTATAATTATAATATTAGTGTAGATTAGTATCAAGTATCATTTTAATAATTTTATTAATGCGAATGCGAGTTTGTTACGCTTTAATTTCTTAACGACTCAATCGGTCGTCATGAAATTTTGCGCACACGTTGTCAGTGGTATAGAAAATGACATGGGGTACTTACCTTTTATCCCGAAAATAAAACTGTTCCCGAGGGATAGGACAATACATTAAACCTTCATTAACAATAACGGTTGCCATGGTAATGTTATCTATTTTGACAATAACAACTTTTTGTTGCGTGTTACCTACAATCCGAAGTAATTATACGCGGAATCGTCTTACCGCGGGTTTCCACTGGCGTCAAATCGTGTCACCTTACTTTATCTCTTTCCTTCTCTCTGAAAAAACTGAGATGACAATATGTTTTGTGTCAATGTTTTCGGCAGTGTAACGTTTTCAAAAAATTCCAGCATGGTAGAAACGAACGCGCGCGAAGCCGCTGGCAACAATACGTAACTTGTTCGCGATTCTAAGTGACAGAATTTATGTTAGACACGAGTTTTATCTGATTTATAAATAAACATATAATCTAGGTCCTGAGCAAAAAACAGATGAGGGTAAAAATTTCTTATGCCGTATCTTATACTAACCTTGCTATTTTCGCGACGTGACAAATCAAATCGCGTTTTCGCGTTTTTTCGCTCACGTAGGTCTAGGGGTTAGATATACAGTAGGTATAAACAGTGAACAACAACAATAAAAATACAAATTTAATGACTTCATAGATAGTAGCTCAACAAACAATGTGTTATGAACAAACGACATACATACTTTAAGTGAATACAAAATAGTTTCACACAAATGTGTGTACTGCTGCACTTAAACTATCATGACCTAAAATGTGTTTAAAACTCGAGTAGTTAGGACCCTCAGCCTAGATTTCAAATGACTCCATTCAAAACAATAACATGAGAGTTAACGAGAAATTTTAACTTTCATTGACTTAAATCTTTCATTACCAAAGCCTTATCAAATGTAATTATTTGATAATATGTGCGTAACTAATTAAGTGTCAAGAATTATAATTTCCTGATAACACTTAGTTAGTTAATTGTAATCCTAACTTCTTACTAAAGAAAAGCTATATTTAATATGATGTTATCAAAAGATGGTGTGCACTAATTTAACATTAGCGTATTCACTCTCTTGGGGATACCTATGCCATACTCAGTCACTGATGCTGACAACCAGTGGTGACCTTAGGGTAGAGCAAGAGGTTTGGTTTCTCTACATAAAGGCAGCAAGGGCCAGACAAGAAGTACCAAGCGGGGCTATCCTGAGCAAGATAGTATTTTGTCTTTCCACTCCCTTTTTTTCATTTTCTCAAATAAAATAATGAAAGAATAGCATTGTCATTCTGGACAACAAAAAAAGGCCCACTTGGCAACTCATAATGTTAAAAAACTTATTGGTATACAAGGAAATTTACTTTTAAATAGTGCAATAAAGTCTTAACATAATAAAAAAGGTAGCCCATTTTCTTATCATCAAATAACAAAAGATATAAGATGAATCATAGTATGCTCAGTTATTAACTACTAAATTAGATAAATCACACCATATCATCATGGTTAAATAAAAAACATTTACTTTATGTTTTAAATGTGGGTGAATTAATTTGATTATGTTAATCAGGTCCATAATAAGAGTAATCACTTTTGATTAAAATGTCAAAGAAATTATTTTCAGTACATTTTTTTAAATAATTTTTTACACAATCGTATTTGAACAAAATATTCAAATTTGATTGAAAATCTGGATAAAAACGTGGGTTTGATATCTATTTTTTATCTAATCACATACCATGTTAATATCTCAGGGGATTTAAATGTATTACAATGTCGACATCTAATGTTTATCAGTGATTAGTTTGTTCATCCGAAACTCCTTAAATTTGTGATGTTAAATAATAACATACCTTAGTATCAGTAAAATAATGTTATAAAGATACATTTTACTAGTGATAGAAAATAGTCCGTAAATATTAGAAATACATAGTCTGAAAATATTCCCTCTCGAAACAAATTTTACTTACTTCCGACAGTAACGGGGCTCTATCCAAATGTTCTGTTGATGCAAATGCAGATTCGAAGTACGTCCCCCGACTCCTAGATTCATACCGGGTGCCTTCTTCTTCCCACATTCTAGCTTCTGGCTCATCAGACATTCTGGCGCCTAGTTGTCGCAAAAAGTACTCTGTGTATATTTATTATTTTTAACACATTTCTGAATAATATGCCGACAAAATTGACACAAACATACACTAAAAATCACTGAAGAATTAAAAATGGATATAACTCATCACGAAAGAAAAATGTTTAATTCACAATTTCGCAACAAACACACGACAACATCACACAAGATCCAAAAATAAATAAATTTTTGCAACATAGCACAGCAGTGAAGTTATCAAAAGATTTGACAAAGAGAAACGTTCTGAAACTGTAGTGTAGATATTCTTTTACTTCCATTTATTTTTATGTTAACTAACACACTAATTATCTTTCAAAGATAGACTTAAGAAGATTACAAATTGACTGTATAGAACAATTGCATACATCTATTTACTAGTTAATTTTAATTCACTTCCTTACATTACAATAAACACAAGAGTAAAAATGCAACTTCAATGGTTTCAGCACGAAAAAGGTACAAGTAATTTGTTACACACTTCAGATTCTAGCGCTATATTTTAGCGGGTATTTTAAATTCAAGCTGCAAAAGCAATATTTCGTCAAATATTTTTATTAGGTGCATCACCAGTACCAGGTGGATAAAAATAGCGCTATTGCTCTAAATTGAGAAAGGTATGTTTCGGTGCTATCGGGAAAATTTATTTATTGGTAGACGACCGTTGGCAAAATCATTTGGAAATTAAAAACAATTGTTTTTAATTAGGTACCACTCTCCTTTTATGCATATGTTTTTTGCCTATAACACGATGTTTTTAGGATGGATGGATGGAAAAGGCCTAATATTGCTACTGTTGGCTGTTTAAACTTTTAAAAAGATTGATTGCATTTATTACCATATTTTCTTATATTATTTAATTCCCCAGTTTAAAGCGGTCTATTGAGGTTCATATCCATCTTAGGAAAGCTAGTGGTGTTTGCAATAACTACCGTCGGTCGCAGAGGTCAGGGTAATCGGCTTTAGCGGTAATCATGCGTTTGCTTTGATGCTTGTATGTAATTGTATTTATTTTTTTATTGTATTTCATGTATTTAGTTTTTAAAGATAATTAATCTAAATATATTAAATCTAAATCTAAATATATTAAACAATATTGTCCTGATTCGGGCAAAGATAGTAACGACACATGTAAACACCCATAAATGTCATTGAAATAAAAAAAATAGAGTAACATTATTTTCTTCAAAACTATTAATTCATCGGTCATGTTTGTTTTCGATTTTTCTTTAAAAATTACGTTACGTTACGCGGAGTGTTGAAGCGGGCCTGTTTAGTTTTAGGCGACTATATTATTTCTTAATTAATTATATATATACGAGTAAATTGACACGTCAATGTCAATATTATGATAACATAGGGTTGCTAGCTTAAACAAAACAACAAATAATTTCAAATTATAATTCATGTATAAGGAAGTGGTTTTAGATTTAATTTCAATGTTATCACTATAAAATGTTAGTGCATAAGTTACTAGTATATAAGGAACAATGGGACTGACATGTCCTTTAAGACAAACGTCCCTAATAAATAAATAAAAAAAACAACAAATAGGGTTCAAAGTTCATTTTAATCATTTTACATAAAATACACAATTGAAACTTACACAATCACAAGCTATCGCCCACTGTTAAAACACTAAGATTACTCTATGATGGATGGAACTGTGCCGTAAAAATTACTGTTTAAAAGTGCCTATAAAATATGATCGACAAACACATATATTTTTTTTATTTATTTATATTTTTTAAGGAAAGTTTACGATTTAATAACAAGGCTTTTTTTAAATATAACATAAAATTAGTGCAATATACACAAAACAGCTGTAAAGAAAACGTGAATCAACAGAAACGACAGTAAAAGATTTTTATATTAAGGAGATTTAATTTTAAATTCCCTACGATTTTAATGCACATTTTTACATCTACCAGTTCTTAAACATATTAAACAAAGGCGATATAAGGACTACCCGTCACCGACGAGCATGTATACATATGTATGGTTGTAGAAGAAAGTTGTGCCAGGATTGCGACAGATGAAAATCCGTTATCTCTGCCTACCCCTCTGGGTTACGGAACGTGAGTGAATCTATTTATTCTTCCCCAACCATATATCTATGTATAAGTGCCCATCATTTACTGGTACTCTAAACTATTTTTGGAGGTCAATCAGCACAATAAAAATGGTCCCGATGAGAAATATGTAGCATTCAATGTAACTTAATCACTTATAAGTTATATCAAAGAAATATCTTGTAAGTCTGTTTCTTGCCTCTTCAAGTCAATTAATTTTGATGAGATTTGAAGGTTATACCTTTAGAAAGGCCATAGCTGCATTTACAAAAAGGATGGGAAAGAAAGTTGTGAAGTCTTTGAAAATATGTACTGAGGATTGCAAAAACTCTTAACTGTTTTCAATAAATAAGCAGTATACTTTTAATTAAAATATGGCAAATCGATTTATTAAAAAAATCAAATACATATATGGTGGCATGTCGCTTACAGATGACATGTTACATTAAAAAAAAAACAACTATCTAACCATGGTCGGTCGACAGTTTTATTAAATGCTTAATACAAGCAATGACCACTAGTGGGCGATAAATTAGTCGCACGGCAAACCTGCTTTAAAGTGATGCATAAAAATTACAACAAAAAACCGTTACATCCGCGATAATAACATTGTGTTAAGTTAAAAACTTAAATATTAACTTACATACACTTAATGTATATATTTCTATATTTGCTAATAAATTTCGAAACGATAATAGAAAGTTCTAGATTGGTTAAAACGTTTTTGACATCTGACGCAATCACAAAAATAGCCTCAGGCAAAATTCAACTTTATCGCTGATTAATTAAGGTTGATTTTATGTTCATATTTGTGTTCATGTTTTTGTCTCGATAATTCGTCACGTATAGCATATTCTACAGAACTTTCTAGAATGATGACATATGACTGTTCGCAATTTTGCTATTGCATTAATTTGTTAGACTTTTTTACATTCTGATCTAGTAGTTTTAGGGTTATAAGGTTTCAGCTGCCTCCTGCATATTTCTAGGAATATGTACCATTGTCAACAAGTATGGAATATAAACGTGTTCCAGTTTACGTCCAGGAGCGGTTTTCTTCGGATGTACGATAGTCTCATATTTGAATAGTATAAGCAAAAAAAATAAAAAGATAAATATTATATGGATACATTTTATAATAATTCTTACACTTTATTATTAATATATAAATAATATTATTTATAAATATTATTACCGCTGAGGTAACGCTAAAATACCAGCTCGTTAGTCGTTCATTACCATTACCTGCCCAAACACTGAATTACACAAGTGGTTTCTTAAACGAAAATCTATATTAGTATTTAAACCTAACGTCCGAAAACGTAAAAATCTGGAATTTAAAGACAATATCCACAAAAACCATATGTGTACAACAATTACAAGTGAATTAAAATATCACTTTTATCATAACAAGGATGTGTCACACCTGTGTACATAATGGATTCGCGAACGTTGTGCTCGGTAAAGTAACCAGCAAATAACTTGACCACGAAGCAGCATAATGGACAAAAGATGGCGCTTATCCTATATAAGGGGTATCTGACGGGCAGATCAACGCACAGCAAAAATACTGGATTTAGGAACGAAATATTCCTTTGTTCGTGAAATACTATACAGATACAGCGACAATGAATGAAATGTACAGAACCAGTTGCGTGAAAGAGTAATAATATAATAATAAATCAGCCTTTTCTAGAATGTTCCCCACTGCAGGGGCACAGGCCTACTCTCCGTGAAAGAGTATTCCATAAAAAGCGCTTGACCCTATGTCACAGTATTGTTGACCCTTGATCGCAGTTTTTTCTATCCATCGAAGAGACATCCAATAAATTTTTCAAGTTATTTGCAGACCACTATACATAATTATATTAACTTTATTCGTTGTAAGAACCACTGTCTGATAAAATATGATTATTGTAAACAAACAAACGTCAATTACCATACATGGGGGCCATTACACTTTTTATACTTAAATATAAACAGGAAATGTTACACTTTTGTGAAAATCGTGAGATAAAGTGAAATGAAATTGTGTAATATTTATAGCTAATATGACAAAAAGTAGTTTTTCGAATATATTTTGGAATTATGAAATCTTAACGTATAAGCCTTTGTTTACAAAAATCACATCTTACTGTGAAAAAACGTATATATAAATAGTAAGGTTCAATATTAGGTGTTGCTCATAGTCCGCGCTTCTTGGAATGATTCTAAATTATTATAAGCAAATAAGCATTAAAACACACTTGTCAAAATCATAAGAAAAACATCTGCGTTGTTAGTCTATGACAAAATTTAGATTTAGTAGAAATGCATTATAAATAAGGAACATTATCAATTTAATATTAAAATAAATTTAAATGCACTTTATTACGTGCGACGCTCGCTCTGTTTCGTAAGAATTTGCTATGCTGTAAAACATTTTAGTACTTATTACCTACATTTTAAGAGTTAAAATTAAATACTTTCAATGTGTTCAGTAACCCACTGCCCCAGAAGCAATTAGAGTATTGATGCAAGGCATTTTCTTTGGCTATAAAAAAGTTTTAATGTCTTTCGTTACTTTAAAATTACATCGTAAATCAATTTCCTAAAAGTTTTGTATGTGGAAGTATTTTTTTTTTAATTTTTAAGAATAAATATGACAGAAAGTAGAATATATAAATTACGAGAAACCATTACAAGTTCTTCAATAAATTTGTAAAGAGAGTTCACTTTAACTCACATTCAATACGAATCTGAGTCAAGTTCTATTCATCAAAATATTTTATTTTTATTTATAACATTATTGTATTGCCACTACAAAATATAGTGTTGTGGAGATTGTTTTATCGATTACGAAATTTTATTTGTATTGTAATTAGAATTTATCCTAAGATGTAGATAATAGAATACATTTTAAGAGATATGTTTTATTTTTGTTATTGAACAAAAAGATGGTCCTTCAGAAGCGGGATTTTATATTGTTTAAGATAATTTTTTATAAATATTTCGTTTAATGGCGCGTTTTTCGAACATGTAATATAAATTACAAAACTAAAACGCATTTTAAGCATTACATTAATAAAACGCAAGGAATATCCTTATTTTGTACTAAAACCGATTAAGAAGCTTCAATTGCCAAATCGATTATTTGTATACAAGGGAGAAAACATAAATTATTTTCATTTTAAATTTTCAATATGATATGGACTCTAAAACAATATTTTAATATGTAACGAAATATTAAACTCTCATTTTGTGAAAATCGATTTGGCAATTGCTTTAATCGATATCGATAATCGATATGTAAAAGCGATTTAATATAAAGTTAAAATTACCTAAATTTATTATTCCGTGAAATTTGACTTTAAACTTACAGGATATTATTTAACATTGTAAACAGCGAGCGATCACACATATTTGGTTTGGAAATATGTAATATCGGGGGAAGTCTTTGGATTGTAATTCAAAGTGAGTAGCGGAGGTGTAAGGGGATGCCTGGCTAGTCGGTTGAGGGAGATGCCTGGCAAGCCGGGGCTTGGAAGGGGTAGTCGGGGGAGGGGGCGTTGGTTTGGTCTAGACGACGATCACGAGCCGATCGTTTATCATAAGGAGGGCGGCGGGCCGCGGGGGCCCGCGATGGCCAGCCCCCCACCGTCCAGGCGGGGCCATTCCACAAACTCCTTGCCGTGCCTAAAATTATAACAATAATAATTATAACCTCAAAATATAAAAAAAAAACATCTTCGAGTTTAACGCATCCTGGAACACTGGAATTCACGACAAATGTTAGCAAAAAGTTTTCAATTGCCTAATTCAATTCGATGCTTTGTATCTCTGAGACTTAATAGTAATTGTCTTATGTGTAGGTCAATAAATCAGTCGATATATAACGATAACCAGTGGTCTTATCAAAATGTACATAAAACACTATTTTCTGGGTCTCAAGTTGGTTTGGAGATACCGCCGGGGACTAGAGTGTGTGACTTATACATAACAGGTAGACTTCTTATAACTAAGGGCTTCCACACACGACGAACTGACGACGCGCTTTAAACGCGTTTAGGAGCCTAGCTAACACTAGACTGTCGACGCATTATGACCTTTGTACACGATACTCACGCTTTTATATCGCATCGCATATTACAAACGCGCCGTGTGCAAAGGCCCTAAGAAAAGAATATGACCTGAATATGAAGGAGAGCGTGGCGCCGATCGCAGCGCCCCAGAACATGAGGTAGAGCAGCACCTCGCTGTTGTAGCGCGCCGGCAGCGTGGCGCTCGCACAGAACATCGACACCGCCACCAGCAGCACCGAGGGGAACTAAGCATACATCACCATAACTTATATTAAACTTTGTCACAGATTCCTGTATTCGATTTATCACATATCTCTAGCTTATTCTACATAAATCTATTAGTAAATAGCTGACACTGAATGAATAAGGTTGCATTATTATTCTAGCTGTATCAATTTGTATACATATATTGCTGGATGGATTGTACTCGGGTCGATTTCCTTCATTGAAGCACCTTACAACACGCAGTAAGACATTTTCGTTTTAGTGTATAAGTCAGAATCTGTGCGGTTCCTGTTATTTTATCAGAGATAACATAACGAGAGATATGCCTTGTTTCACATCAAGATGAAATTTTTGTAAACAAAGGTTACAACCTCGCCTTTCATGTTAAAATTCGTAAATTCCAAAATATTTTTTATCGCAATAAAAAAAATAATTACAGGAGAAAAAGTATGCTATTATTATCACAATAATACCAATTATAATAAGAGAAAACATTTGATTGTTTGTTTGCTCCGGATAAACTTCAAAAAACTACAAATATTCAGTTTCTTACTAGTTTTAAATGAATATTTACTCACGGTAATATATTTCCAGTCTCTGTCCCTTCGCAAGGGGCACGGCGCGGTGTTGCCCTCGCCCTCGCCCACCGTGTACTTCCCGAGGAACAGGTCGATTGAGTCCTGCAAATAAACCACATATCACATTTAACCAGACAAAGCAGGTATTCATTTAGGTAGGTTGGATTTAATTTTAGTATAAGTACAACAAATTAAAAGTTTAAGAGTCGACAGATAACCTCGACAATTTCTTTTTTTTACCGAAGAAGGTGATCTACTTAAGTGATCGCTACCCATTTACATCCGTAACTACTAATATGTCGCAGATTGCATTTGAAATTAAATTAAATGAAATTTTCATTTCATTTATTGAATTTCCCTATTCATCTCTTTCCCGTCCAATCCTCTTCCCTTTCCTAACTGCAATTAGGCCGCCAACATCTCACTCATCAGACGACACGCAGAATACTTCTATTTGATGCCTGTCTTCTGTGAGGTCGTGGTTTTTCGCTCGAGCCGGCGATTAGTGCAACATATACTGTTATTGTAGGGTCTATCACTGCTCACACATCCACTAGTCTCAACTCATTATATATATAGAAGTAAGACACAAAATTAAGTTTCGAGAGTATGGCTGTGAAAGTCAAATTTGACAAAAGCATAAATACTTATCGAGAGGCTAGCTTCGCACTATAATTTCGAACTGGTCGATCAATACAATAAACATCACCTGTCTGAATCCATCACTGAAGTTGTTCTTGTAGTATCTGGTGAGCGAGTTAATGCCGTCGCGTAACGCACCCATGCGCGTGCGCTTGCCCGTGCGCGTGAAATCGGTCTTCAAAGCGCCCGTGCCTGAGTACTGGCAGGAGATCATGTCCGCGTGGTCTGCCCATACCTGAAACATCAATAATTTACTACTATTAGTAGTTTCTTACCCTTGGTATTTGCGAATTTTATTCCCGAGGAGACTGGCGTCCGGCAGGCGGTCGGCTGTATAGTACTGGAATAGACTAAGGTCAAGTGAGAAAGGACAGGGAGATGATATTAGTAGTTTGGTATTACCAAAATATGTTAAGACGGCCGAGGATTTAACAGAAAATCTGCTGCTTAAAGATCTGTTTGGTGTCATTCTTCTTCCAGCCTTTTCCCTGATCTATTTGGAGTCGGTCTTCTAATTGCTTTCTTCGTCTTCAGAGATATCCATTCTGTGTAGTCGATGTATCTATTCGGTACACTGAATGCCTTTACATTTAATATAGCTGTTTTTATGTAATGTTGTGAAGAAAATAAAGTTGTTTATTTCTTCCTTTTATTATACACATCAGTATAAACAGTATAGCGATATCGCTAGTAGAAAAGTTCAAAATGTTTGGAATATATGCTTTCGAAATGCCACGTGGTTAGCGAAACGAAACCGAACGAAAACCGATCTTATAAAAAAAAACGAATTGCTAGCTAGCGACTGTTGTGTTAGGTAATGCGACAGAGAAGTTGGTTATGCATAGGAACGAATGTACTTTGTCAACGCACTCTGGTCCGTTTGAACACTGAGCAAACCTCATCAACTCACCGTATTAAACAGTCTGTCTAGATGCGGATGTTGATTGTCACCGGTGGTCACCGCCAGCAGTCTGAGCGCGGCCTCCATCTGCCGGCGCGCGAGCAGCGATTGCACCACGTTGGTGCGGTCGAGGCAGTCCACGCAGTTGGTGCGAAACACGCCAGTCTGACGCAGCAGTACTGTACCACCTCGTGATAGGAAGTAACCGAACTCGGTCTGGAACAACAAACTTAATTTAAGAAAATATAAAAAGTCTATAGTACGATACAATAGGAAGTGTTACGGCGAGTATCCGAACGGGCGGAACGTCGGTCGATGGTATTACACACTAACTATCCGCCCACAGTCCCTGGTCTTTCAGGCGGTCTGCGACCACGCCCACATAGCGATTATTCCTGGACGATAACGTTCGAAACTGACTCTTCCTTGCTCTTCTTTGTGTCGTGTTATCGCAGGTATCGAGGTAGCGGTACCTGTTCGTGCGCGATCCTGTCCATGAGCACGGTGAGCCTGTCGTAGCGCATGCGGCGGCACTCGGCGTGGAAGTCGAAGGGCTCGTAGCGCACGCCGGGCAGCGCGGCGGCCGCTACTGCCGCTCGGTACCCGCGCTCTAAGGACTCCTCTTTGCCGTGCTGGTCGATCTGTTGTAGAGAAGATACTTCTTGTCACTAGTTCCTGATGTCAAACGGCACATTAAGACTTTAAAACAAACTGAACTTCTAACACTCATCATACTCGTTGTACATGTACTACTGTTACCCGCGGCATCACACGCATTTTTTTTTTCATTTTCCACGTTGTAAATTTTTGTAAGATGATTCCGCGTACAACAGCTTTTTGAAGTGAAAACTTTTTTAGGCACGCTTGACTTGGGGGTGTAAGCTGGTGAATGCGCGACGAGAGCAAAGAAAAGTGTGTGTGTGAACGAGGCGATCTTAAAGTTGTTTGAATTTGGAATTTTCATTTATTTTCCTTGTATTCAATTTTGAATTTTAAATAAATAAATAAATATGCGCTCACGCCCGTAACCCAGAGGGGTAGGCAGAGATCATTGATTTCCATTTGGCGCGATCCTGGCACACCTCTCTCGCTTCTACATTCATACATCTACGCATACATGCTCGTCGGTTATGGGTGCTCCTTATATCGATCAGATTAGTGGCTTACTAAAAAGGGCGATATTGAATTTTATTGTTAAGTTAAAAGGTAAGTAGTCCATGTCATTTTCTGTACCCCTGACAATCTGTGTGCAAAATTTCATAATGATCGGTTGATTCGTTAATTAGTTAAAACAGACTCATATTCGCGTTTATAATATTAGCTAGAATGTTTCAGTGTTGCTAGTGCGAAATCTACAATTAAAATTACTTTTATTCGAAAAACAGTATCGTACACGTACCAAATTAACCAGCACCTGGTTGCCATATCGCTGCATCTGATCGCGCATGTGCCGAGTATACGCCGCGACGTGGTCCTCCGCAGACAGCACCATCGCCGGCTTGTACTTCAAGTTGGGATACTGGTTCCAGAACAACGGGATAGACCCACGGGTCTGGACGAACGATGACTTCTCACCGCCACGTTCTATAATCTGTTCCGTTTCTACGAAGTTTGCTACATTACCCTGCGATTGGAAACAGGTTACTTTGGCTTAGTCTCACCCAATATAAAGAGGTGTAGTGGTGTTTCTATTATGTTTACCATAATGGCTTCAGCACTATTTCACTTGACTTAAACAGATGAAAAGAACCTACTAATTATTTGTTTATGCATATAAATCTAAGATTACTATTCAGTGTTGTCCAGATCACCTTACCTCATAGTTATTGATAGACTCTTAAGAAGGTTTGTACAACTGTATTATAGAATGACCTGTTCCCAGCGGTATTTCTAAATCAATACGACAGAGTGTCGTTGAAAAAGAGAGCGTACTTGATTCTGATGAGAGATGATATCTGCTGTTCCTCTGGTGTTGCAGATGTACAGATATGGTAATGTTTAGGAAAGTGTACCTGAGCATCAGCGCCTCGCATAAAGAACCTCGTGCCAGCTCTGTCGACACAGCGGCGCGACACCAGCGACCACAACAGCTGGTGACCATTCACCGTCACATTGTTTATAGCAACAACTGGCCAAATGTAGTCAAGGACAATAATGGAGAATGCATATAACATATACCTACAGATATGTTATTAAATTCGTAATATGATTAAAAAAATACACCTAAAAATATACATACTAATTGTAATAGTAATGAGGAATACTAAAAACCGAAAAGTGCGAGTCGGACTCGCGCTATTTCGTACTATTAATCTATAAAAAATCATGTTTGTTGTTCCCACCCATTAAATATTTATTTTATTGTGTTTTTTAGTGTTTGTTGTTATAGCGGGACAACAGAAATACATCATCTATGATCGTTTCAACTGTCTAACAGAGACAGACAGACAGATGGACAGCTGAGTCTTAGTAATAGGGACCGTTTTACCCTTTGGGTATAGACCCCAAAAAGCATAATAAGGATTAGACATGATATTAAGTGAAACAGATCATATAAATGTTTACATAAAGAGTTTGCAGGCAAGAAAACATTTAGAAGTTGGAAGGACTAGAGACGGCTAACTCATTCGCGTCACTCATCGGAAAACACAAAAAGACAAATACCTTATTTGGTTATATTGCTTTTCGCTGGACATACTATTTAAAAGGATACAGCCTTGGATGACGGGTAGTGCAAACCTCTCGAACTGTTGATGAGAGTAATCCTTGAGTAGGTGGCCGTTCCAGAGGAAACGCGCATCTGCGCGACTCGCCAACGACATCTGAAAGTGTTGATTTCATATTCATTGATGTCATATTTACAAAAACGACATGGGTCAACATTTTGCGAATACCTGTATTTCATTTAAGCATACATAAATTTAACAGTGGTAGAGCCAGCAACAACAACATCTGTTACACGAATTGTCCGGCTCGACCGGGGAAATACCAAGACCTCACACAAACTACTCACGCACTTAAACCAGAGGTGTGGTCTGAAATAAAGGATTTCCATTTGGCACAGTCGCGGCACACTTCGCATGTTTCTTCTACATCAATACATTTACGCATACATGCTCGTCGATTTTGGGCGCTCTTGATACCGCCTTTCTTTAGTGTGTCAGCAATATGGTCCACATAAATTCACTACCAACACTTTTAGTATAATCAATCTTCTATCATTCATCCTTTCAATGTAACTTACTTTATGAAAATCCGAAGCGACAGAATGGAGTCGTTGCATTGTATGCGTGAGGTCATATCCATATGAGAAGTAGATGCCAGGAGTTTCGAGAGCGGCCCGCAGAAGCCTTTCATAAGTATTGTTGTCATCTATCTACAATAAAAGGGAAATTAAACTATTTACTTTGAAAAAAAAATTACACTGTGGCATTTGTTTTAACTTAAAATTGAACACTTTTCTGTACACTTAAGAAAATAATATTTTACATATTACTACCAATATCCATGTTTCTTCAAGTTGTTTTGAATAGAATGCATTCAATTCTAATTATGACCCGCAAATTTTTACACATGAATGGTGTTGCTGGATCAGGGACGAGCCAACACATCTTCAAGCAGCACAAAAATTTATGCTATTTATTGAGGTAATGAAATAGTTATTGTCTTATCAACCTCATCCTTGCTAATACTTGAATGATGACAGCATACCAATATCTTATCTATCTAACCGTGGGTTTACACTGCCAAAGATATTCACATATTTTTATCTCAGTTTTGTCTCAGAGAAAGATAGAGAAAACTTGTATCACGATACGATTTTATGCCAGTGGAAACCCACGGTAAGATGTTAGTATGCTGTGTATATTTACACATACAATACATTTGATTCTTCTACACAAAAAAGAATTTGTATACCTGTTTATTTGTGAGATGTGTAGTAGATCGAGCATACGGCAGGATTTCTGCACCAGCTAACTGATAAATGTCATGGCCGTTCAGTTTCCCAATCTGAAAGTCATCATTTACATTTACAAAAAACTCATTACCAACATAACCCCAAGGCGAACACCCAAAATATGCACTAGTCATTGAGTTTCAGAAAAGTATCTACTAACTAACCCCAAAGGGACATAAGATTTCTCTAAAATGATGTATTATCAAAATCTTGCTAGGAATCTAAAAGAAAAACTTTTAAGTGGTACATTTTCATTTTAGGAGTCCAGCAGGACGGCTGACTACTGGCAAATGACTATTGTCTGATAGGAGTACTGAATTGGAAGTAATTGTAGGATGAAGGATTTATGGATTGCTGCACTAGTACAATCTAGAGAATATCTCAGAGCTTTTCCCATCTTAGTGAGTGGTCTGCCGAGAAGGTTCTTCATTGTAATAACTGTCTTCTTTCTTCCTTCAGAAAATTGGTTATGTTTAGCAAGGTTTCTTGATTGTAATACTAGACTTAAATTAAATAGATTTTTTACAATTTTCATTAACAATATTTCTGTTTATTTTGGATATTTAAGTCTGAATGTGTGAGCTGCTCATTTACACATCCCATTTATCAGTATTTCCTAACCAATAAACATTGGTTTTGGTCAAGGAAGGGGATGGATAGGACAAGGATATCCTACTAGATATCCTAGCAATGCATCTGCAACTTATTAGGTTGTGGCAAATGCTTATGGGTAGCGTTCATTTAATATCAGGTGAACCGCTACCTGGTTTGCCACTCTCTTCTATAAAAAAAATATTTATAAACATAAAATTCTTACCAAAATTCTATATTTTACTACAACAAGATACAGTCCCGATACTAATCTTATTGTGCCCAGGAATCCACAAACTGGTTTGTATGCATCAACTGGGATAGGAATTCTCACTGATTTAACATCTGGAAAAGAGTTTATTAATGCATTTTTTGTAAAACCAAATGATTTTACATCATTGGACTGTAAATATTAAAATTACACTGTAAACAAAACATTACTCAACAAAACAGGATGTCCTAATCAAATTTTTTGATCAATTCTTATTCTTGAACAGGGATTTGGTAATGAATAAGATGATACTGGCTGTATTGAATGTGACTGCTATATTTTACCTTTCACTGAAGCTTCTCCAGTAATTCTATCAATAACCAAGATCTCCGTTGGATTCAAATTTGGTTCCAAGAAGAATTTGTCAGAAGTTGTATACCTAAAAGAAAGTTTAAAAATGTTTAGATGCAAAATTTATTTAACTTAAATAAAATTTCATATTCACTTATTTTATTTCAAAGGAGGTAAACTAGATGATTTTTATAATAAAAATATAAAAGGTCATTTGTGTATGATTGTTTGGAAATTTTAAATCAATTAGGAGGAATTATGACAAATTTTAATATACCACAATTCAAAAATTCTTGGGGCATATATTAAATGAATCCTTTTAGAATTCACAATAATAGTAAATAAGTGATAATAGTAAATTAGCTTAGATTAGCCAATTAAAGCTGCAACACTTCCCAAGATTTAAGTGTAATGCCCTATTTTATGTAATTATTTCATTTTAATTTAAACATTTTAAAGTTTAAAAAGCTAAACTATAACCATGAGTTTACACTGCTTAAAACATTTACTTAAATCATATTGTCATCTCAGTTTTTTCAGACAGAAAGTGAGAGACAATATATCTTATGGGAATGTTTTCAGCAGTACAAACATGGTATTAGATAACAATCTTCAAAGTTACTTTATCATAAAATCAACATGTACAATGATAAAAAGAATAACAAAGATTAATATTTAATTATATATTCATGTACTTTTTTTATACAAGATATCACAAGATAAATAATAAATGTAGAAAACATTGGTTAACATCAATATAGAAAAGTGTAACTGTTTAACATTTTTTGAGAGTTGTTTTAAAATTTCTTATAAATTAATGATTATAGCTCGCAAACGTAACGAGTCCAAGGTTAAGTAAGAAAACTGTTCGATATCAAGACTGTCTTGTATGGTTTCTAAGACAAATGTTTTTTTCGGCAGATGTTTAAGTTTTTATCAAGTATTTTTCTTATTAAATACTTACAATTTGATGTCATCATGAATTTGTAGTATATCGGCCATTTTTGAACAATATCAGTTGGTTTTCCTATATTTTTCGTTATATCATGGCAAAAATAGGAAAAATTCTGAACAAGTAGACAAAAATCAAAATGACAATTGATGATTTGTTTCTGAATGATAGAACAGAATTTACATGACACTCTTGTCTTGACAGTCTGTGATTTATTGTTTTGATTGTCGAGATAAATTTTATTGACTTTATTTAGTGGATATGTTTACAAGGTATTTTAGTACTTTAGGTTGTTTTAAGTTGCACCATAAAATTTATAATATAGAATAATATAAAATTAACATACAACACTTTTTCTTGATGAGCTTAAAATGTTACAATATAGGTTTTTGAACGATTTTAACTATGGTCCGTTATACGACTATATTCCTTTTTTGTGAATATGCTTTAAGACTTTTTTAAAAAATTTATTGTTAAAATTACACACCTTCATGAACATATATTTTTTGACGTAGCAAGATAAGCTTTTGTAGATTTTTTTTAATGAGATTAATGACTTTTATAAAACGATTGAATTTTATTTACATACATCTGACACCACTGTTTACCTCATCTCTTTACCTCTTTGTTTATTTGGACATCAAGAACGTAACGTAAAAATGCGCATGTGTTTTTGAAAGATAACCTCAACTAATCTTTCGGTCGGTGTTTACGATTATGTCCTAACCCTCATTCTATACTTAAAATGATTAATAAAATGGAAGTACCGGGATACCCCGGCCTAATTAAAACAATTGAAGATGGTGAGGAAGTTGAAGATTTGTCTGAGGAATCAGATATCGAGGAAGAAGTACGTAACAGACTTAAACGAACATGTATTGTTTTTTAACTCACTCTAATTGTCATCTTTACATCCGAGTCTATAAATTGTACTTTTGAGAACAACGTATATTTGTTATTTATAAGTTGTACATCAAAATTATGGCTTCCAGGACTAAAAAAACTGCGACCGTAAAGTCTCAAACGCTTCTCAAATTTACTCGATGATGACGTTAAAATTAAGACTTTAAGAGGGATATCAATAGTTTTTGCCTCACAGTAATAGTAGGCAGTCTTAAAGATACTTAAAACGTGGAAAAAACTGTGTATATATTGTGTATAACAGACGTAAGCATAGTAATTTAAAAGAAATGAGAGGTCCTGAATATACCTTTTTGTTACAGTATCAACCATCAAAACAAAAGGTTAAAAGAAAAGCAGACTTTGATCCGAAATTTCAATTTGTTGGATCTGTTGAAGAGTACAATAAGGTATGTAAATATACTTTTTGGCTAAGCTAGAAGATGATTAATGAATCTGAATGATCATATTTTAATGAAAGCGTTCAAATAAATGAAATAGATTGGTAAAGTTCTACTACCTAAATCATTTGTGCCAAAAAAATATATTAAAATAAGTTATGTCTTTTAGAATCCTTGGGATGACTTACAAAAGTATGTGAGAAGAAATGTGAAACACACATTAGATGAGAAAATTGCTAAGAAGAGAGCAGAAGTCAAGGTACATGGCAACAGTGGTGATGTGGACACTGATTCTGAGGCTGAGGCTAAAGGTTTGTACCTCACACTTACATTTATTTAAAAACTATGTATAGCCATAGGTTTCCACTAGTGTAAAATCATGTCACGATACAAGCTTTCTCTTTTTCTCTTTGAAAAAACTGAGATGACAATATATTTTATGTAAATGTCCTCGGCAGTGTAAACCCACAGTAAGAGAAACATCAGTCAAGAATGTCATGTCTTTGTCACATGATAAAACAAAAAAGTAATTGTTAATTTTATACAAATTGGAAATAAGAGTAGGAGTTGCCTCAATGTACATTTACTAAATCAATAAAGAAGTAAGATGTGCAATAATTTGATTCAACGACATAGCAAAGTAGGGGCACTTAACAAATCAGTATTGTGTAGCGAAAGGATGCCACCACCATGCATCTCTGCAATTAGCTTTCATATAAATGTAATGATGTCAAGGGATGCTACGAAGCTAAAAATTTAAAGTAGTTAAAGCATCTTTTATATCAGTCCTTTATGCAGAATGGAGGAGGAAGAAATGGTGTCCCACGTCATGCTACACTGCCCAGCAGTGTTTGTATAGCGCATACATTCCCATTGAGTGTGGTACCAGCTTTTCATGGGGGTGGTAGCTAGTCAAAAGGCAAAGGCCCACTATAAAGTCAGTACAATTAATTAATAATAATGACCCTCTGCCACAACCACAAGCACAATTAGAGAGAAAGAGAGAGAGAATTCATTTTTAATTTGTGATTATTAATAAACAATCATATAAAATTGGTGTAGTTAAGTATTATGTAAAAGGAGATATTGAATTTTTTTTCTTGTAAAGGTAAAGATAGTCTGTAAAAGGTGTGTGTAACCTACCATAGGGGTTAAATATCTCAGCTCACTGAGATTGCTCCTGGTGATTGCTAGCAACATTAAGGGATTGCTATAGTTCTTCATGGTGCTGGGGTGGAGTGTGTCCCTACTACATGCAAAATATGCACTGACTGTGGAGTTGCAGAGAATTACCCTCTATTACTAACATATTTTTAATAGATGGTGAAGTTGATGAATTGGAGATATCTGATGATGAACTCAAGAAAGATGAGATAAAGACTAAAGAAAAGAAACTCACTAAAAAGCAGAAGTTAAAAGAGGTAAGCTTAGAGTATTTTAAATTAAAAACTTGCTAATGTAACAGTGAGTTCACGGTGCCGAAACATTTGTATTAAAACATGTTAACTCAGTTTTTTTGTCAATAATATTTAATAATCTAACATCAAATGTATCTAATTTAATTTAAATTTTATTTTGGATTTTTGAACATTTGATGTTCAATTATTGGCAAAAAAACTGAAATCTCAACATGTTTTATGTGTGAAAATATTCACAAAGTGGCAGCTTTTCTTAAATTATTTCATAAATAAAATATCAAATACACATATTTTACGTGATAACATTACAGCAATTACAAGAAGATGAGGACCAAGGTGCTCGGGTGGAGTATGACTCAGACTTTTTTGAAGAACCACCTCCATATGATGATCAGGCTTCCTTCTATATGATGAATCTCTCCCGGCCGCTTCTCAAAGCTATTGGAACTTTGAACTTTGTTCATCCTACTCCAATACAGGCTGCCACTATCCCTATAGCACTATTAGGTATGTTTTAATCTTGTTTGTACTGAGTTTGATATTTCTTGACTTCTAAATAAAACCATGGTAGTATCGAAAACAGATAAGTTGTTATTGCTGCATCACTTTTTCATACCCTCACATTTAATATAATTTAAAAGTTCATTGAGCAAAAATAGGGGAAATATCAATGTGTAGCATAATTAGGTTTTAAATTCTATTAATTTCTGCCATTTCATACTTATTAAACCACTTGTATGTTTGAACCAAATATGTGAAGTAAAATTAACAATGTAGAGTTCTCTTTCTTTCTTATATTACTTGATAATGTCTTTCTCATGTAACGAACTGTAAGTTGTCCTTTAAATTTTACGCTCGATTCTCATCTTATATAATATTCTTTAAATAAACTTATATCGATCAAATTAGTGACCTACTAAAAATATGTGCGTGTGCGGCTACGGGTACGGGTAAAACCGCAGCGTATATGCTGCCAATACTAGAGAGACTTCTATACAAGGCGGCGGGTGGAGACAGGGTCACTAGGGTATTGGTGCTCGTACCGACTAGGGAGTTGGGTACACAGGTAGTTTTTTGTTTCTGTATTGATAATATTGTTTCAAAACCACGATGTTAGTGATGTGATAAGTTTAGTAAATTTGCAACATGTTTTTCATTTTTGTATGATTTTAGTGTCAGATCTTGATTTATTTGAGACCTAATGTTAGTGAATAATAGGTATATATTATAATGTTTTTATATAGAAGAAGAGGGCCAACGAGCAGCAGGTCACCTAAAGTTAAGTTTTCATAGCCGCCAATGCACTTCCGCAACACCGGAGGAACTGTAGATGTGTTGCTGGCCTTTAAGGATACTAGTCGTATTGGTTTTTAAATACCATTGGAGATAGATCATGTCTATAACTCTGTTGCTTGAAGCTTATTGATTTGTGTATTTATTCTTACAGGTGCATGCGGTGACACGGCAACTGGCACAGTTTACATCAGTTACAATTGGTTTGTCCGTTGGTGGATTGGATGTCAAATATCAGGTAATCTTTATTATTTTCTTGATCAGTTCTACCACTAACTACTTCTTATATCTGAAATGCATGTATGGGTTCCAGATGATGTGTTGTTACAAGCTGAAGTAACAGTTATGCGTATTCATGCATAAAAAAAATGGCTTTACTTGAGAACCTAATTTTTTTTCGTTAGTTTTAAATAGACTGGTTTTTATTTAAAAATAGCTCAATTAAAACATTGTTCAAGCATCGATTAGTTGGTTGTATGTAAATTAAATTAATTTACCCAGGAAAGCGTGCTCCGTCGCAACCCAGACATTGTGATAGCGACTCCAGGACGACTGATCGATCACATCCGGAACACGCCATCGTTCAGTCTTCATTCAATCGAGGTGCTGGTACTCGACGAAGCTGACAGGTTCGTTTATATGTTCCTGTCCTATCATTTTCTTTCCTACAAATGCTGACAATGTATTTATAATTCGCTGATTTTTATGGGTAGTTGTAATCTTAGCACAGCAGGGGAACCATTTGCTAGTTTGTCTCCTTATTACATAGCAAAACACATTATTGTGTGTTAGTATTGTGTTTCATCTTTTTGATGTAAGTTTTGAAGCACCTAGAAGGGGTATGGAACTAAAGGGCTGTACGCAAAGGAGAGTAATGAAACATTTGTGAGATTTTTCATTTCATTTAGTATCCTTCTATCATGAAATGTCAAGTAAGCCTAGTAATTTAATAAGAAATTGGTTCCAGTACAGTATAGAAACTTGCATTTATTTATTAGGATGTTGGATGAATATTTTGCGGAACAAATGAAAGAGATCATCAGGCAGTGCTCCGCTAAGCGTCAGACCATGTTGTTCTCCGCCACCATGAGCGAGGAGGTCAAAGATCTAGCCGCTGTGTCCCTCAATAAACCCGTCAAACTGTTCGTCGATTCCAACAAAGATGTTGCGTTTAATTTGCGTCAGGAATTTGTCAGGTAAGAGAAATTTTAACTATCATAACCAAGCTTTTGTAAAAATGTACTATGACCATGTTGTAAATAAAAAAATGTTAACAAACGAACGAAGAGGTTAATCTTGCACTGCAATTACTTAAAGCAACTAATAATCTTACCTTGATATTTTTTTTTATTAAGGAGTAATTTTTAGTTAATTTATCGTTTATAAATTTAGAGAAAATCATTGCCAAGTTTCGGAGGGATTAAATACTTTTACAGAAAAGACTTAAATCCAACAGGAGACAAATTAAAATCACTTATACTTTGTTTCAGAGCAAGATATTTTTTTTGTAAACAATGGTTTTTACGTTAAAATTCGTGAATTCCAAAATATTTTCGAAAAAAAAAGGTTTTCTTACCTTATTCCGATGAAAGTATAAAAAGTGTTATGGCCGCCATGTATGGTAAATGACGTTTGTTTGTTTACAAAGATTATATCTTACTATGAAACAAGGTATAGGTAGTATATTTGACTATTCGTCCTCCAATTATTAGGATACGGAAAGAGCGTGAATCTGACCGGGAAGCGATCCTGGCGGCGCTAGTGTGCCGCACCTTCAGGGACCGCGCCGTCATCTTTGTGCAGACCAAGAAGCAAGCGCATAGACTGCACGTCGCTCTAGGACTGCTCGGTGTTAAAGTACGAAAGATTCTTCTATACTCTACTTAACTTTTTACTATTATGACAAATAGCAAATCGTTAGTACATATAATTGTTACCAGATTCGTCAAAGGTTCACAGTTAATAACTTACCTTGATAGCAAGAAATCTTTCTAAACTGTCATGTGACCACAGCCTTAACTACTGCGCCTAGAGACCTAAAATTTTGCAGAGATTTATGTTACAAGTAGCAGTAAGAGGCTTCTTTTCCGCAACTCCACGAATAACGGATATTATACGTTTGCGGAACATGGATCACTCCAGCCAGCCGAACTCTCAGCAAAGAACCCCTTAATGTCGCCGACGATTTCCGGGAGCGATCCCGGTGGTGAGTTTAGAAAAATCCTACGTAATAACATAAAAAGGTCCATCGTAGGGGTTCAAAGTTTGAATGGAGAAACTAACCGTGTGAAGTCGGAGCGGTTTGCTCGTCATGTATACTTAGGCTTTAAGGTTAAAGAAATCGTCTGAATATTATTAAAATGATAATTATATAGTCATGCCTCTCTTTTTTATATAAGAAGAAAGAAGGCGTCATGTACACTTGATAAACCTTTAATAATAGAAATAAATTTCGCGTTTATTTTCAATGTGGTCGTGCTACTTTCACTGGGCCTAGTTAATTGAAAACTCTCAATATATACTTTTTTCTATCCGTCACATCAGGTAGCAGAACTACATGGTGCATTGAACCAGCCACAGCGGTTGGATTCTTTGAAGAGGTTC
>JWHW01027217.1:113574-129495 GCA_000931545.1 Papilio glaucus
TTCTCAAATAACGATGCAGACTACATGTGACCTTACCGTGGGTTAGATGAAGCTGTAAGAACCGTCAATAAGGTTACCAGCAACGACATCTCCGAAAATTAGTAGTAGTTACCGTGGGTTTCCACTGCCAAAAACATTCACATAAAACTTATTGTCATCTCAATTTTTCAAAGCAAAGATAGAGAAACCTTGTATCGCGACACAATTTTACGCCAATGGAAACCCACGGTTATAATATGAGCCAACATTATTATACAGACGACTTAAATACTACAAGTGTTGAGTTATTGAAACCCACAATATATACAAAAAATATACCTAATATTAAGTGGCGATGTGATCGATTGATAAGAGTAGAACCATTTTATTCGGGAGCACTTTTATGCAACCAAAATAAGGTCATGGGCAACTGCTCCCTAATATGGGAGTGGAGTACATTTTTTCTAAATCCACTTAAGTGAAGCAAAGATAAACGTAAAACATAATAATCGATACTATTAATGTAACGACCTGTTGAATGTGTATAGAGTTGTAAGCATGGCTAAATAGTTAATGTCCACCATGTCTCTAGCTACAGTGACAATATCTGCAAGACAGTCATTCAATTAGGTCGTACAACTTTTTGGATTACAGATCTGCTGTGGGCTTTTTAGTTTATCTATCTGTGAGTTCACTGAAAGCATGAGATGACAATTTTTTTGTGTGAATGTTATCGACAGCGTAAACCCACTTGTAAGTGAATGTTATCGGCACTGCACTCATTGACCGAAATCACGGAAACAACACAAAAGCGCCTCTGTACCATCTAGATATGTTATTATTTTACTTTGTATCTGAAATATCAAATTAAAAACTTATTTTATTTTTAAATCATTTTCCGTTATAAATTGAGATACATAATGGTTATTTTTTTTTTAAATTATCTATCTAAAATTAGTCAAACCAGTCAGTCAACGCTTAGATTTATATTGGTTTTATAGACCTACAATATGTGTAACATCTTTGCGTAAACTTTTTTTTAGTATATCTTATCCCCCAAAGATAGTAATTGAACAAATATAAAAGTCAGCTATTATTAACATGTTTAATTTTAAAATTAAATTAGGTTTTTAAATCGATAAAAGATTAATTTTTAAATCTATTTTTGTAACCTTAATTTTACCAGAGGCAAATTGATTTCATAGACAAACATTGTGGCGTCGTCCGAGCGGATGTTGTTTATGATCGACATTTTCCTTTGGAAATTGGATGTGGACATAAAGTTCTAAAATTTGTTATATTTAACTATTATTTTACTGTTGTTGAATATATTTCATAATGTTGGTTCTTATGATATAACGGAAGACGTGTAAATAGTGACTTAGTTGATCTCTGGACGAATTAAAATTAGTTTTTTTTTCTCCAGAAATATAGCGGGAAATCTCCGCTGTGACGCGCACAAACGTTGATAATTTACAGAGTCGACTGCTGAGGTGTCGTGATAGGTTGTTATGTGGTTATCTTCACTCTGAAAGTGGAACCGTGTTGTATATTTAGAATTGACAATGTCAGACGAAATGGCGGTGGGTGATAACGCTACAAGCGATGAGAATAAAGTAAACAGGGACGAAACGACGACAGAGAACGTCGAAGCCGCTGGTGAGGCTAGTCCAGAGTCCTTGGATGAGCCTCGGATAGAGAACATGGATGAGCCGACAGCTCCAGCGGAGGGTGAGTACTTTCACATAACCTAGTATTTATTTGATGACATAAATTCACTTCTAGTCTTTGTACAACTATAATCTTTATTTGTTATTAGTTATTTTAGTTTAACATAGAGAGTTTTGTAAATTACAGTTAATTTTAACTACAAAACTACATGAGAATAAAGAGTGACTAGCAAATTGTTAAAGCGCTACATTATCTAATGATTGGTGGTTGCTATGGTGTATTAAATAAAGGACTTACTGTTCAGCTTTGGCAAGTTGATCATATTTAAGCCCAAATAATTTACCATTAAATCTATCTATCTTATCTTCTCTATCTATAAACTATTCTTTATATTTTGATCTATTAGTTTTTGTCGTTTAAATATCCTTAATTATTTTTTAGTGTTCTACTAACATTTTAAAATTATTATAAAAGATAATAATGGAAAACTTGTGTAGTAAAATTGGGAATAAAGTGAAAAAATATATTGGAACTGAACCTAGATTGATTAGAATATTTTATATTCACATATGCAAAAAACTCTTTGTTGGAATTAATTTCTTTTCAATTGTAAGGGTAGACTTTTATATCTCGGGTGCTGATTTTTAGGGGGTAGGGATTGGAAGGGGTATTCCAGGTTCCTTCCAACACCGCCCCCATTGCAATTAAGCACACTATTCCTGAGAAAGTTAAAAAAGATATTTCATAAAATTAAGATCCTTATCTTACTTTGGGTTGTGTGGTCTATGTTCAAACTAACATGCAAGGAGCTCCCTTCCGTCACTCCTTACTAACCTAATGTAAGCATGTCAAAAATCGCAACTTTAATATCCTGCTTCCAAATTACACACCCATTGTAAGGATTTAGGAAACTGAACAATCACTCAGAATAAAAGTCTAATTTTTGCAACTAATTATTTTGTTGACAAATTTATGTAGCAAAAGTAAGTGCCAGTGTTGGTTGGGGCTATACTAAAAATGGTTGATATAAGGAGCACCCATAACCGACGAGCATGTATGCATAGATGTATGAATGTAGAAGGAGCAAGAGAGGTATGTCAGGATCACACCTAATGCAACTCCATGATCTCTGCCAACCCATCTGGGTTTTGGGCATGAGCGCATTTGCATTTTAGTCATTAACAGTTTGTTTACACTGCTGAAAACATTCACATAAAACAAATTGTCATCTCAGTTCTGACAAAGAGAAAGCTTGTATCATGACACAATTCTACAGAGTGTGATTGCGATTAGTGGAAACCCACTGTAGGAATCAAATATATTGTTGGACATTAATAAAATCGACTTTCACATTATGTTCATTCAATTAATTTAAAGTTTAGTAATTATTTGATGAAGTATATTAACATACCTTTTACTTTTGACGCAAGTTCTTCTATTTGGTGATTATTTCCAAACATTGAGTTGAGGCTATATATCTAAAACTTATACATAATATGATTTATATATAAGTTTTAGATTGATTTAAAGTTTTCTATTATATCACTACGTAATCAGTGAAAAAAGGAAAACCTGATGTCCATATTAGGCTTTTTTTTTACTTTAGGCACAGTCCACCATGATGCTTTGAGAGATTTTGATGAGAAGGTGGCAAATGCGCATGTGGTTCACCGGATATCAAATGATTGCCACCCATCGCTTGTTGCAGATGAACTATTGTTGCAGATGCTTAAAATGTTTCAACACTGGCAAGTGTTGTTAAATCAATTTTAATAAATAAAATATTTAAATTCCATAATATTTTAGATACAAACTTTTTCTTACATTACAACATTGGTTATCCATGTTATACAATTTTACTTCACTTTATCTAAAAATTTCCACAATATTACAACATTTCCGATAGTATAGAAAGTGTAATAGCCGCCATGTGACCAATGTTCGCTTACATACTTTATATCTTGATTCCAAACAAACTGTACACACAAGATTTTCTATGACTGCCGAATACAGTAGAGCATTGTTTATCCGAACTAATTGGAAGACATGGGTGTTTCGACAGAAATTAATGTATAACATAATAATACATGCAGTATGGCTTTAAAATTACCGTTTGAAGAAGTCATCAATTTTAGTTGTTCGAAATTAACCTGATCTTTCACTTGCACTTATGTCAGTCACTTTTTTCAGGCCAGATATCTGTTACAAGTCACTTTCATCTTGTGCTTCAAACCATTCCAGGCTATCTTGTTGTATTATTTGTGTAAATGTATGATAAAATTGTCTTTCTTCTTTTAACCACTTGTTAATAAGATTCAACTAGCATACTGTGTATATACAATATAGCAGTTGATTTAAGAAGTAATTCAATTAATTGAAATTTGGATAATCGGATCTCACCTGTATGTGGCAAATCAGCACTTAATTATTTCACCTGATTTAGCGTCTACAGTTGTTTTAGCAGACAGAAGTTTTTACAATAACCAGTACTAAAGTGTCTTTTTCTTTAATTATTAATTGAAAATAATAAAATTGATAGCATAAATATAGTCATTACCATATTCTTAGCTTTTGAACCTTAGTTTGTTTTAATTTTTGGATATCATGGGATTACTTTATTTCACATATTAGGTTAAAACATTAGGCAACTTTAGCTAAAACTAAACAGCAAATCCTGAATTATCCTTGTGTACATACAATTATTAATACATACAATATAAATTTACTGTGACTAAATGTTTGTTTGAAAAACAATAATTTCTGTAAAATGAAATTTCGCATTTTAAAGGAATTTGATTTTATGGGAAATTAATTTACAAATTCATTACAAATTACAAATTCATATCTTGAATACAATTTCAATTAAAAACCAGTACATTAGAAGTCTGACAGTTGCCCCAGTGCCAGAGAAATTGGGGAGCAAGAGGTTAGCATGATATGGGCATGTTCTGTTTAGGGATGAAGGACCTACAATGAAGGAATTAATGAAAATAACCATAGATGGTTACAAGTCTAGAGGATGACTGAAGAAAGTGTGCATAGGTTTTGTGAAAGATGATTATGTGTAAGAAGGGTGCTAATTCAGATATGATGGCTGTTAAAGGCATACGGAAGAGAAGTACACCCTGTGCCGCCCCATATAGATGGGAAAAAGGTAGGGAAATGTTGATGATGACTTGAATGTAATAGATATGTATTTCTAATTTTTATTCAATTTTACTCAAGTGTTTTAGTGGTTCAACCCCATAAGCTATACTCTACTGCTACTGATCAGTCCAAGCGACTATATAATGGGCTCATTTCCTGACAATAACTATAACAAATATAAATTATTTCAATGTTTCATTTTGTATTTTTAAGATTGAACATGTATTATGCAGGTTTAAACATTAGATTAAAACATTAATCATTGCTGGAACACATGGGGTTGTTGCACACGCAAAATACTCACTAGTTGTGGAGTTCTGGAAAAAGAAGACCACTCCTACCACTACCTGCCTAGTATAGATACTTAGCTGTATAAGCAGGCACTATTTCCTCACTCTCAATGTGAACTCAGTATAAAGAACTGTATGGAATACATAATATGTTTCCATGAGTGGCAATGAGCAAGTACCGCTACAGCTTTCCAACTTTAGGGTTTTAGTCATTCTGTCCTTTGGACAGTCGGGAAGTCGTATATTTTATTTTTAATATCTCAGATTGGTCCAAAGGTGTTGATCATAACTTCTCTAGCCATGACATATATACTACACTATTATAAAAAATAAATGAAATAATATTGAAAATTATAATTTTATTTTCTAAAATCTTCTAATTATTGTTTATCAGAGCAAACCATTTCTTTAAAATATGTATCAATTTATAGGCATGATCTAATTTGTGTAACTGTGTCAATGAATCATAAACTCATTGCTTAATGAGCACCTCAAAGAATGTCTTTAATTGCCTAACAAGCAATAGTGAGGTGTTTTTTTTTTCTAACCTATATAGATTGTCGTGACCAGTTTTATATTTTCAGAACAATCCTAGGTTGCACAACCAAAATTAAAATTATGAAGATTCTTTACAAAAAATTCTCAGTAAACCTGCTTTATGTATATCTACATAGGGTCATGTAACTATACATAGAGCCTGATGATTATGGAAAGCCTTTTGTCTTTTCTTACTCAAAGCTAAATAAACATGTGGATTGGAAAATATTGGATAATTCAAATAAATTATACCATAGAGAGAATTCCTTGAAATTTTTTTGGGTGTTTGGTGGGCACAAGGTGGCAACAAGCAAGTTGATGATACCTAAAGGCATCTGCAACAACCTAATAAGTTGCAGATGCTTTTGACAGTTTTTGACTTCATATAAAGCATAAATACGACCGTATTTATGCTTTATATGGTATGGTAGGTGCAGCCAATTACCAACTAGCGGCATTAGATTCGGTAGCGAGATGGAGATGATCGGTGATCAATTCCTTAGTTTACTCAGTCTTGAGCACAGACGCAAAGTGGCTAGCCTCTCGGTATTTTACATAATGCATTTTGGGGAGTGTGCGCAGGAATCACACAAGATGATTCCGCTGTCTACATTTTACTATCGAAAATTCATTAAAGTTAAAATGTATCTCAAAGTGTACTCTTTTAAAACCAAGTGTCAATTTTGTAATAATATGACAAACAATTAATACTCAAGTAATTTTATTTTTTTTATAGATTTACCTAAATCAGATAGCTTAGAAGACAATGATAAACCGGACACTGAAGAAAAAGAGGAAACCGAGGACTGTGGAACACCAGAAGTGACTGACAAACTGGATGAAGAGATACGCGGAACTAAACGCCGTGCGTCGGTCGCATTCAGTGAAGCAGGGGATGAGGACTTTAAGGGATTTGAAGAGCTAAAAGAGGAAGATTTGTCTAAAGATTATAGCCGTGTATTGGGTGAGTTTTATCTTAAATAATCAATAAACACCATCTTAATAGTTGGTATTCCTCAACATAAGAAAATATTATAATATTGCCTTAGCAAAAAGTAACCTTCATCTACTGTTGTGGATTTGATGTCTATGTTAATGAGAGATGTTATCACTTAATATTAGGTGACCGAATACTACTATTTGTACTTTTATACAATTTTTTTATTAGTAAAGAGCAAGTATTAATAATCAATGAACATGGTTGGTAATAATAATAGAGGAAGACCGCAGAAAGTATGGATGGATTGTGTGAAAGATGATAAGTGTGCATTCAGATATGACAGCTCATAGAGGGTTATGGAAGAAGAGAACATACGCCGACCCCAGATAGATGGGAAAAGGGCAGGAAAATGATAAGTAATTATTAAATCTATATTTGGTAGTAAATAGTTTTCAATAAATTTACTACTATAATTAAAATAAATTCTTAATGTTTTTGTATTGTATTGATGCCAATATTTGTCCACATTAAGTGGACTACTATCAGCTGAAAAAAAGATGCAAGTTACATTAATAAATGTCACTATTGGTCTTTTTGGATGCTCATGATAATGAACACATTCTTTAATTTTTTTTGATTAATCTTAATCTTAACTTAATTTGAATACATATTATGCATTTTCATGAATGAAAATTATGCCTATACTTAGTATTAATTGTGGAATTTTACGTTGCAATTTTTATAATTAATCTTGAATGTTTTTGCTTCATTCAAAGCTAAGGTTTCTCTTTTGAATGTTAAATAAATTTTCAAGGTAAAATTCATCTTAAGAATATATCATAGAAAATATCAAAATCCTCTTATCTGTTTGTATTTTTTACGAGACTTGATAATAATGTATTGTACCTTTAACATTATAGGTCAGCTATGAGCGTACTTTGAATCAATGATTATTTTGTATCAACAGAGCGTTTGGAGGCTGAAGTACAAATGGCGATAAAGAACTTGAAGCCCATCAAGAGTTTGAAGGCTACCATTTCTCCCATAAAAGCTACTAAAAGACCTCGCCAAGATACAGGTATGATCAAATATGTTTTTGTATGTTAGTATATATTAACTTGTATATACATTCAATGCCAGAAGCCTCTTTTTTCAACATGTAAATAGATTACAAGTACCAAATGACGATTTCATTTGATACCAAAATTGCCCAATATATAATCAACTAACTAATAATTAAGCTAATCCAATTAACTGTTATTATTTTAACTATGGATATGCACACAACATCTGTCGCAGCATTCTAAAGGATAGTATGGGAAGAGGATTTGGTAGCGCGGGGGATGGATAGGAAAATTAAATATTTTTCTGCTCATGTCCTCTGTCTATTAAAGGTAGCAGTGCACCTGGATCTCATCAACTTGTTGCAGAAGTCTATGGATTGCGGTTGCTTAATACCAACATATCCCAATGCTCGTTTGCCACATTTCTATTAAATATTAGAGCTGATATTTGTATATCATTTCCAGATGGATCGAGACCTTCATCAGCTCTATCAACAAGATCAGATGAATGGTCAGAGGTGAGTTCTTATGTTAATAATGTTTTTCAGTGCTTGGCAGGTATCATGCCTTGCTTAAAGAACGCTGCTACATTATTTATTCCAACAGCTTTTAAATTTAATAAATCACATGTGAAATGGTTATATTGAAGATGGAGTTATCGAGTTTTATAAAGGATATTTGGTTTTGTGAAGAAATTTTTTTATTGAGTCTTCAACAACAAAATTGAATGTATCTATGTCATATATATTATATTTGCTATTTTAAAGCTAAGTTTCATTTTTGGATTACTTATGTATGTAATTAGCACCATTTTAAAAATATATTCAGGGACTTGGGAATTAAGTTCAGATTTGTTTATTTTAAATTTAGCTAGTTACTATTTAGTAAATTACTGGGTATCTATTTTGATCCTTTACACTGAAGTAGTGTATTGTTATATGTGATGGCGATAATAATAAATTTCGATTATCATTTCAAAACAACGACTGTTCTATAACCTATTGTTCAAACATAAAACGTACATACAAACAAACATAGTAAATATATTAAACAATTCGCAATTTTAAGTTTATTTGACTGACTAAAGGAATATGATGTGATTTGCATCTGTCTTGTATGCGACTGGTTAGTTATTTTATTATTAACTTTGTAAGTTAATTATTTTGCACGGAATGTTCATGCGCTTACTTTTACAGCATCCACTATGTTGCTTTTAGCTCAAGTTGTGTGCTGAAACTTTTGCATTATATATAGTCCTGTTATTTAAGATATTTTTACGAGTTTCATAACATTCATGAATCTTAAATGTGTCAAGTTGAATTCAATGTTACCTGGATTAAATATTAACCTAGACCTAGACCTTTAGACTTTGATACAATTAAAATGAAAAGAAGGAACCCAAGATCAATTCGATTACCATATCAGGTCAAATCATCCAAAGTATATTTAAGATATTTTGGTAATAAAATTTTGACAGTCTTTATATTTGCATGATGACTTAAATTGAATTGTCTCTTAATGGGTCTTCTTTTTTGGTCAATGAATACCCATCATATGTAGAATCCAATAATCTCATTCGAATGTAGATAGTGGTGTAAAATGGGCTTAGCAGTGGTAGAGCCCGCAACAATAACTGTTGTACAAATAGGCGGGCTTGACCAGTGAAATACCACAACCTCACAGAAGACATTCGTGAAGTAGAAGTATTCTGCGGTTCGTTTGATGAGTGAGAAGGCATAGTTCAGTTACCACTTCCCATCCTTTTCTAATAAGGAAGGGATAGGAAGGGGAAGAGGATTTAATGAGGGAGGGGACAACTGGAAAAAGGAAATATCCTTTATTGTTTACCCAGGATAGGTAACTGTCCATTGAAGGTAGGCAATTCATCTGCAACTCATTTGCTTGTTGCAGATGCCTATACTATACTATATTAAATAATAATAATAATAAGCATGCTTTACTCACGAATGTATCTAATTGTGATTTTTTAACATTGTTCAGTGCTCGCCCTCCACACGTCTTACAATTACTATTGGAACTGGTGTACGGGTATGACCTCTTAACAATTATTAATTAATGTGATTTTGTTTTAATAATCTAACATATTTTTTTATTAATATTTTTGTTTAAAATGTTAGCATATTGTGTTAATAATGTTCTAACATTCATTTTAACAACTAAGCTAAAAGTGAATGAGGGATTATTCAACGAACATTTCCAAACAATTTTTTATGACTTAATCATAGACAATGTTCAACAGTATATTTGCAATTTTTTAAAAATTATTTCATTATCGATATTTCATTCCATGACAATAATCATTGATTATCACAGATCAGTTTTTATATAAATGTAATTGGAACATGCTGTACATTTTTATGAACTATTCCCGTTGACAAAGTTCATTAAAATCTTAAATAATTTATTTTATGATAGAGAAATGACTATAAAACTACCATGTGTTAACCAGTTTGTACTGTACTGTCTACACTTATTACTGGAGATGTATATACATACAAACATAAGTTCCTGGGGGAAACTATGAAAGTTAGGTATGTCCGGTCTAAAACATTTTGGCATGGGTTGGCAATAAGCAGACCTCTAAAAGTTGGTTGGACAACCAAATATTGTTAAATATACTTTCATATTAATTTAAATAATAACTTCAAAAAATATTCCTGTTTTCATATATTTAAAAGTTCCTTATTTTTCCTCGGTCCAGATAAAAACAATTCAATAGTATCCAGACCTCACTATAACTACTTGCCGACCCCTGCCTTATAGTGTCAATTTATATAAACACTATTTCGTTCATTTTTTTCTTGAGACAAAGCTTATAAATTAAGTAAAAGTAATTGCTTTTATTCTGAATTATAAACACTTACCAAACAGTCCTTTATAGCAACATCAAAAGGATCCAAAGATCCTTTTGGGTCAAAGGAAGACTCCAAAAGTATTTTCCTTTTCTGTGATTTCACGTCAAATTATTAATAATTGAAATTATTTTACTATTTATAAAAATTTTAATAATTAAATCTAATGATATGATTTGAGGAATTGCTCCTTTAGAGAAAGAAAAAAAATAAACTTACGCGTTTGCGAAATTCTTTATCAACTAAACACGCAATGCGAATTCTTTCTTCGTATAAATTATTGCTTCATCACATTCATAGCGATGTGATCAAAAGATTTACGTAAGACACTAATTTAGGAGCCCATTCCTTTTCTTTCTGAACGTTTTATGTATTATTGTAATATTTATTTATTGCATTTTAAAATATGCAACTAGTGCATCATTGACATAATTTATGTATCTCTGTTAGATCGTTGGGAATATTCAAAACGCTGTCCTGTTATTCATTGGTTTTGACATTATGACATTGATGCACATATCTTCATTTGCTTTACCATCCAATACTCTAGTACTCTACTGTATTATTGTCATAACATCAGGCGGGCGCTTCGCCCGGTGTACGGGGACGTCGGTCGACAATGGAGATGTCGTCACCTTTGCTCCGTGTACCGCTGGAGCGCGGCTGGCGACGCGAGCTGGTGTACCGCGCGGCGCTCGACGCACATTCACGTCGGAATGCTGATATATATTACTATACGCCGCAGGGCAAGAAATTACGGTCTACTAGAGAGGTGAGTTAAGTAAGGCGGGTGTAATCTCAAACCAATTAAGAGCTATAGGATTCATGGATGGAAAGACACCCAGTAACCTTGTAATAATTGTTTGACAGGAGGGTTATTATTTTCGCGGGTATATATTTATGTATGTCTAAAAGCTTGTCATATATGAAGTCAGCATTAAAACCCATATAATGGAAGTAAATACCCAACTGACTGATTATTGACATTTAAATGAAATTTCAATTATTATACAGTTTTTTAAAACTATTATTTGTTTAATAAAATAAAAGATATGATTTTTTAAACTGGTCGCTCTGTACCCATTTTTCAGTTGTCACTTAGAATTATCTCTGGTGTACTTGCTTCTATTGTATGAGAACTTTCTCTGCTCTTTTTTTACGATCGTATCTTTCCTCTCTTTCTCGCACATAGCAATATATCTTATGGCTCTTCGAAAGTCCTTGAGATGAGGTCGAATATCGTCTCTGTCAACTCAAATATCCCTCTACCAAGACTGCTCTCTCCTGGTAATAATGTAAAAAATTAATGAATTATTTTTACCAAATGTCTCAAGTATTAAGTTTTCGTTTTATAGGTTGCAGAAAATTTGTCGGGAACCGGATTGACATTGGAAAATTTCTCGTTCTTCAAAGAGCCGCTCGGTGTCGATGATCCAGAAAAAGAAATCATACGGTAAGTAGTAGTAAGTAAAATTGCTGAAGACAGAGTGATCGAAGGAAATACTAGAGATTATGAAAACCTGGTATTTATGAAATACTATTTGTGCCCCATGGTTTCACCTGCCCGCTCCATTCGTAGATCTGTTTCTGCAAGTTGAATGTTCAAACAAACATACTCTACTGCTTTATTATATTATAATTAACAATATAGATATATGATATCTGTTTATTTGGGTTTGCACAAGCAATGCCACGTTTTAAAGTATCATTTTATGATATATAAAATCATATGGGTGACTAACTAAAAACAAAATTATAATTTTTCGCTAAATGTCTTAATTATAGGCCAAATAGCCTCGGATGGGAATCAAAACTAGGAGGTGCACCAGATGGGCTTAAAGGTTACATTTGTATGAAAACAGGTTGATTTGTCTTGATTACTTATTCCCATATCGTACACGGTAATTTCACAATTCAATACTGATCATTGCAGAGACGCCAAGTTGATGCGTCGCGTGGAGTCTCCGGTACCAGCGCCGCAGACCCCGGTGGAGGGCAAGCGCACGCCCAAGCCCAAACCGCCTAAAGGAGCCAGCCCAGAGCCCACGTCTAAGTCGCCGCCGGCTAAACTTAAAGTGAGGACAATTTCCTTTCATCCTTCGTTGTGCTTCTCCAGCTACTCGGCTCATTCGTACACGAGCCAATGCTTACTAAGGGACCTTTATATAATTTATCTTTTTTTTAAGTGTTACGAAAATTTGGAAAAAATATGTTTCTAAAAATTATTGGTTACAGTTTTTGTTGAATTGTATTTTGTGGTGTCCATAATGACATACATGAAAAAAAGGGCAAGTAAAATGGGCTGCCATTGTTAAAAATTGTCACAAAAAGCTTCTAAGAAAATTGCAAACAAATTTATCATAGTAGTTTAGTGCTTTTTTTTAATTAATCATTAAAATCTATATTGTAGGTGAAGTCGTTGGGTTCTCGGTTGAGCAACAATGGCACTCCGCCGGTCGCGAGCGCGCCCAAGCAGACCCGGCGCTTGCAGGCCGCCGCCGCTGCCACCGCCGCCACGCCCGCGCCAGCCGCTGCCACCACTGCGACCACTGCGACTGCTACCGCTGCCACTGCTGCTGCCACGCCACCCACTGCCGCTGATAACAACAATAGTGCTGCATGGAAAAAACCAAGGTAAGATTTATAATTTTTTTTTCGGAGTATTTTATCTTGATTTTTTTTGAAAAGATGGAATGGAATAAATTCCGAAGGAATTAATGTCAGTCTTAATTATGAATGCGGTGAATGTTTATCATTTATTTATTATATTATAAGTTATTTATTGTGTAATTTAAAAAACAATATTACCTGTTTGGTACATTTATCAACTGACGTCACAGACATATAGGTATAGATATATATAGGTGCTACATTTGACCACATCTACATGAAATGTATGTTAAGTTTTATTTTATAAGTAGTTTTAAGTAAATATATACTGTGCAATATTTTTTTAACATTTCTGATATATTCTGTTATTTATACAGATAGATTTATAAATAAATAAAAAATATTGCAAAGAAATTTATAATTAGTATGACTATAAGATTGTATTTTTATAATTCATTATAATGCGGGCTAAATTATTTGTCGTTTTAATTTTAACCACCTGAAACACCAATCCAGTACCTTATCAAATGACAATTGCCTAATCCGAGTACAAGTTGAGAGGGGGTTAATTGACAATGAGCAATTAACCCCCTTTTGCGGGTACTGAGCGCGGTGGCGAGTGTAGTGTGCGTGTGGGGCCAGGGCGGCGGGCGCGACTCAGCCGCCACCGCTCCCGCCAACGCAACAGACAGCGCAGCTCCCGCTACCGTCGCAGCCGCCGCCGCCATTGCAGAGTCGGCCGCAGCAACCGCGCACCGATTCTGACCTAAAGGTATCTTTATTATATTAAATGACTGCAAACGAGCAACGTACTAACAATAGTTTGTTCCACAGCAAGATTGAATTTTTGTAAACAAAGAAACGTCACTTACCGTACATTGCGGCCATTACACTTTTTATACTTTCATAGGTAACGTTGTAATTTTATGGAAAACGTGAGATAAAGTTTAATGAAATTGTATAATTTAGATGTTGGGAGTATGGAAAAATGTTGTTTTTCGAAAATATTTGGAATTTACGAATTTTAGCTGAAACGGTATAGTGTAACCTTTGTTGATAAAAAATCCATCTTGATAATAGAACAAACTATAGATGTTCAGGGATGTGAAGGGGAAGGAGATTCATTTCACCTCAGGTCTAACGCAGAGGCATGAAATTCCACTGCTTCCCGATAGTCTTGTACAGCCTTTTTACTACTCAAACCTCAATAGAGCACTTGCGATATTGCAAATATTTTGTTCATTCCTGCTGTGACCTCCTTCGAAGTAAGCTAGCTGGTCTACTCTTTCACCATCATTAAGATCAGTGACGGCAAGTCACAGACGACAACGTCGTTACAAGTAGTTTAAACTGAGGAAACTTCCACCTGATCTGTATAGCAGAACAATCGTCGCGCGGTGCAGCCGTGCTCGATGGCGTGCGGACGCGGCGCGGTGCCCTCGCTAGCGTGCGCCGCCTGCCTCTGTCTCTACCACCCCGCTTGCGCCGGCCTGCCGCACTCACAGCAGGCCCCCGCCAACTTCCTATGCAAGGTACAACAAACATATCTACGCTAATTATTTAGTACTGACATAGATAAGCATTGTTCTCCGACTTCGAATATGTACTGAACGACGCAGCGTTTGTAGATCTCTAACCAAATGGACGAGTTTCGGATACGTGGAGATGGCATGGCACAGTATTAATTGGAGCCATTCTCCATCACAGGCAGGTCTGCATTATTTCACCGTATACATACCGCACGTTTGAACGTAGCTATTCCATCGTCATTAATCGTTCGTATGGCGAAAGATTGGAACAAGTTGCCAGCGTCAGTGTTTCCGTCCAATTATCCCGTCCGTACCTTCAAGAAGAGAGTGAATAGACTGTCGCTAAACGAGTGCGTCTTTCGGCCACATTACCATTTAAAATCAGAGGAGATTGTGCCCACTCTCTAGGTTATTAATTATAAAAAAAGCCGTCGTCATTCGCCACACAACAGTCATCGATTTACAAATTAATATGTTAGAGCCCTGTTAGAGTACTTCTATTATGGATGTTATTATCCTATAAAGTCAATGTATTTCCACTGTCGAGCAAACTTGCTACATCTAAAAATAATTTTACTTTGTAGAACTGTCGCAAGTCCACCTCGCCGCCGTTAGAGCCTCCACCACTGACACACAAGTCTGGCGCGACCGCCACCGCCTCTACCGTGTCGGTGGTGCCGGAGGGCGGGGCTGGGGGCGTGGCAACGGGCGTGACACCCATGAGGCGGCCCCCCGCACAAATACCCAGCCCCCTATCGGTACCAGTGCCTGGTAAAGTGCGACCAGATAAACGAGTGCTGTTACGTATGAAGGTATGATAACATAGTTCGTTTCACACAGTGAACAGAAATAAAACATGGAAGCATTCCTAACACTCAAAAATACTATTAAGAAACGTGTACCGTGGTAGGCGGGGCTTATAAAGTGTACCGGACCCGATTTTAGTTATTTCATGACTGCTGTGGACGGTATATAGGTGTGGACGTTGAGCGGAGTTTTCAAAATATCAATTCTAAAATGCCTTCATGTATTGTGAGACCTTTTCCCAAAATTTGAACATCATACTCACTGGGCAAAAGTGGACATACTAGCCAAGGAGTTAAAAACACATCCTACGAAATATATAAGTAAAAAAAATCATACATATGTGAAATACTGTTAATTGACAAAAGTTATACGATAAATATACATAATAAAAATCATTCAAATCTGTCATTCCTGCCCTTCCCTTTACATAACTCGTTAACTTTGACAACTCTTGCAGCCCATTAGCTTGACCTA
>JWHW01027217.1:153956-164061 GCA_000931545.1 Papilio glaucus
CCCCCGAGGTGTAAGATCCCCCATAACAAATAATTAAATATGAATAAAGACCTGTATGTGTATGAATGTATTTATGATTTGTAAATGACATGACTGTATATGTGATGCTAAACTTCTATGGCCACCTTGAAACGAACTTTACGACCTGAACGTGTACTGTAGTATTGTGAACCTGGGACATGAATGGTATGAATCTAAGCATGGTGCTCGTGCACCAAAGCAGCAGCAAAGTGAAGCAGGGTGAACCTACTTTACACCAGTGTGAAGTAGGTTCACCCTCCACGAGATCTGCAGAGGAAACTCCTAAATCATCTTTGATTGCGGCTCTCATCCCGAGGAGGGTAACGCCGTGCATCATGTGCTTCCATGACCCATGAGGGCCACTTTTACCTGACGATGTAGTTTTTCTACTATCGCGGTCGCACAGGGGTGGTAGCTAGTGGTACGGGTTGGGCTGACTGAAAAATGCTTTAGCAAAGCATTGAATTAGGCCGATTCTAAGTGGAGACCCTGGTCCGTAGTGACAGTTGTGGGAACCGTAAAAAGGGCAACCCATCCTGTCATAAATGTTTCTGCCTCTACCGTGATACCTGTCATTGGCCATGCCTCTGGTGAGTGGGTGAATCGCTCTACTGCTGTGAGGCAATACCCCTTGTTAGTAGGCATGGACCTGACGAAAACGGTTGGAACTGAACATTTTCCTAAGGGAGTCCAGGTATGCCGGGACACCTTGCTGCGTTGGCATGCTATGCATTCGCGGGCCGGTTCCCTACAGTCTTTATTCATTAATGGCCAAATAAAACAATCTTCCAACAGCTGTGAGGAAGCTCGTGCGACAGGATGACTCAAGTTGTGAAGTTTATTGAAATAACTGCGACGGAAAGAGGGCGTTATGAAAGGACGTGGTTTGCCAGTAGACAAATCGCAGATGAGGGACGTATTGGAATTTGGTAAACAAATTGTTTCTAATTGTAGTATAGAGTTTGCTATAGCATTTTGAATTTCTTCGTCTTTTGCCTGAAATATTGTGTTGGAAAAATCAGCTATGCGTCTAACGGAATACCAGTCTGGGATGGTCCTTGCATTGAGCTCTGTAGTCTCCGCATGGTCTCCATCCATTCTCTCCTTTCCCAGCCATGTGCAAAGGTGAAACCCAAGAACCACACTTAACCATGTCTTCGATTTCCTTCTTTGCTGCGATTAGCCTGAGAGTAGCCAGGCGGCGCGGGTGGCACGAGACATGCGGGAAATCAGTTGTTATGACGTGGAGTATCGTCGTGTGTATCACATGTCGTGGAAACCCTGGTATTCGAGTTAAATCTGGGAACTCTAACAGAAGTCTGGAGAAAACTGAGCTATCATCTAAGGACACTGACCTAACACTGACCTGATTTACCTGCGCGATTGATGCGGTGGTTGTCAGACTTGTGTTTCAATCAATGAGCCGTTTGTTGCATATATCAGGAACTAAATTGTAGTGTAATAGTAAATTGCAAATTACAAAATCTGACTAATTATTGGCGTTTCAACATCGGCGATGATGAAACTCCACGGGAAATCACGACGTAATCCAAGGTTTAGGTGGAGAGAGATGGATTGCAGCCCACAACTGACAGAAGTATGCTGTGCGGCCCTTGATTAACCTATAAGGAAAACAGCCGAGGTAGCTACCAGTGTCTATTTAAAATCTACTGCCTGTTGTTTTGTCTATTACTAACAACCGGCGGCTTACACTCGTATCGCAATTAAGTCGCCACTTCTACTGACCGCTCATTCCGTTTCCCGAGCTCTCCCAGTTACATGGAGCGGCGCATCGCTTTGCATTCGCGCCAAACCTGTAGTGGTACCAACAGATCCAAATCTCGAAATCCGATTCAATCGAAACTGATCGGGACCTCATATGTGTTCTTCGCAATTTTGAGCGTAATCTGGAGTCCGTAGTAAGCGCTTCAAGGGACCTCGCTAGTGTTTCGACACGCACAGTGAGTTCAGCTACTTCTGATGATGGCCCCTGTACAGCGTGGACGGCTACTGGAGTAGCCATCTCAGCAATTTTGTCAGCTATATCGGCTGCCTTTACTAGAGGTAGGTCCTCCTGTATAGCTAATATTGACTGTATACTGGTTGGAAGTCGCCGCAACCATAACTCCCGAACGATATCTTCGTTTTTTAAGGAAACACCAGCCAAGCTGCATAAGTGACTAAGAAACTCGGATGGTTTTCTATCCCCGATGTCCTCGTCGCTCAACAGCCTGCGTAGCCTTTCCTCGCTGGATGCTGAGAGACGTTTGATAAGTTCCGTTTTTAAGTTCTGGTAACATTCCTCTTTTGGTGGATTCTCTATGATATCTGCTACTTCGCTTGCCACTTTACTATCTAACATAGCCACTATGTAGTTGTACTTCGTTCGTTCCTCTGTTATACCAGAAATCTCGAATTGTGCTTCAACCTGCCCAAACCAAACGGAAGGCCTATCGGTCCAAAATGGCGGCAATTTGACCGCCACACCCATAACTTGTCTTTCATTTGCCTGTAATAATTTCAATTGCTCTTGTAGAAGGATAATTTGTTCCTCTAACGTTGCCATTGTACTAAATTTAAAGGAAAAACAAAGATGTATTGTTTTTTTGTATGGTAGTATTCGTTTGAGTGGTAAGGAGTTATGCTACGATGTACGCATAACTAACCAATCAGTATATACAAAAAAAAAACATTTACCAGAAGTAATCTATAAGTCCGATTCCGCCTACCCCTCTAGGGTTAGGGGCGTGACGCCTATTTAGAAAGGATTACTATGAAATATTAATTTGTTGTGAGCAAGACAGTAAATATTTATGATAGTATAGGATGCTTTTTTGTAAGTAAAATTGTAACTAAAATAATTATGTAAATATGTATAAACGTTTGTCACAAATTCTTAATCAAGCAATTATACAATATTAAAACCTCCTTTGTCCTTCACTATTTTTATCAAGTTCATTTTTTTTTATTTGACAATGACGTTACGAATGAAAATGTATATCCCAGATGTGTTCATTCCCGGTCTAGTTTAAGATGTACGCCGCTGCAACAACTGGCGCTAGCGTCAATGGAAGTTGTACGTGATATAAAACATAAAGATGGATGATGGCGGCTGACATAAACATGAAAATATCTCAATGATTAAACCGTTCGCGTAAAAGATGACTGAACTTTATTTACACTCGCGCAGTCTTGATATTGGTACGATGTTTCTACGAATAGTAGAGTCCGTATGGTTGAAGCACTCGTCACCTGAACTGCTCTATCGGTTGAAGCAAGATCCTAGCCGAGTAAACGCGCATCCGCAGTAACCCTCGGTGGTGATGCAGAGCGAATCCAACTGTATTCCGCCTTTTCAGAAAATGAGGGTGGAGCTCTAGGGGGACGGCGACCTCTGTTATGTAGTAACTCCGGTGTATTGTGCTAATTGTCTCACCCACGATTCTTGATCAGCTATCGATCAGCGATTCTCGGTCACGTTGAACGTCGGTTGGTCACCACTAAAGACACTTCTCGAATATATATTTATTATATACAATTATTGCAGTATATTTTATGTCATGCAGTCGACTACTGTGGGGGTGATATGTGTAACAAAGAGAATTTAATGACTACGTTAATACGAGGGTTGGCTTCGAACAAAAGAGTTATGTCTCTTTAGCATAAAATCTCAACCAATATGCAAATATTTAACATCGTATCTTCTGACATACAAGGAAAAAGATGCTACTGACATACAAGGAAAAGATGCTACCAACGTATCGGGCTGAATAGTGAAGTTTTTGGTTATCGATATCGAAAAAATGTTGGGTTATTATCGAGGCTCTTAATAATAAAAGTAATTTCCGCTAAAAGTATATCTATACTTAATATTATAAGGCGTAAGATTTTTTTTGTTTGAATGCGCTAATCTTAGCAACTACTAATCGGATTTTAAAAATTATTTTTTGTATATTTAGGAATGGGACTGATTGGTGTACTCACGTTCATTTATTTCAGGTGGCAGTTTACTAGAACATATAAAGGATCCATTATATACTGACAGAAAAGGCTTACAAATATTATTAAAAAAATTGTAGTATAAAAGGTCGAAGAAATTATAAGTTCCACCTAAACTTTTAGAACAAGAGATTATAGGGAGTATATATAGCTCCGGATACTTCTCTAAGAAAAAAATGAAGAAACTTGAGAGTACTACATAATAATTTATGTAAAAAGTCATTTGTATGTATACCAAGATTGTTATATATCAAGTTGAGAAATAGAAATAGGAACAATTTCACAAATATGTATGTGATGTCTCTTTGTGATACATTAATATTATGTGTACCTTTGTGTTTAACCATAGAGTTTTAGTTTTCTTTATATCCTGTATATTATTTAACTAGTTGCAAACGTCTGCTTCGCTGGGTGTTATTCAATTTTTTTCTTCTAATTATACATTTACCATTGTGATACATGCTACAATTTGAGAAACAACTACAAATGCTCTGTGATTTTTGCTTAAAAGTAAAATATCGGATGGAATTTGAAATAAATAGATTTACTGTTTGTAGAAATGGGATTGAATAGTGTATTAATGTTAACTTTAATACAGGTGGGAGATTACTGGAACATTTGTTTGAAGAATCCATTGGTATAACAACAAGCATACCATGCCATATATACTGAAAATTAAAATAAATAAAAAAAAAATTGTTTTGCCATTGATGGAACAATGTCACAACAAAATATGTAAACTATCCAACTTTGATATTTTCTTAGATACAAATTCATCCCTGAAAAATAAAATTAAAAAAAAAATATTACGTAAAAGTCGCCTTAAGACCTTACGAGTTATGTGTTAAATTAGTATTTACGATGTTATTCCTCTATTTTATTAAAATCTTTTTATAGTTTGCCTCTTTTTGTTTTTCAATTGCTTTAAAAGTGCTGAGTTAGCCAATAATTATGTTATGTGTTTTGTAAGTTTATGTATATGATATAAGTTTAGCGCATACTATGTGGGCTTCCTATTAAATAAATAAATAAATGTACTGTAGTTAAACATGCTCAAGATCAAGATGTCAGATTAAAATTCATCAAATATAAATTGAAAGTCAAATCTTACAAAAGTTCTTGAATAATTAATATGTTGTCGTTGATATAATATAAATAGAATAACGTAGACTAATTTTTTAGTTATCTTTATATCCTGTATAGACATAGACACTGTAGTAGTATACATTTTGATTATTTTGTAAATTTTATCAAGCTCGTGGTTAAAATTGTATCATTTTTTTATGTGATGAGTTTTAGGAATAACTTTTCGATCGAATAACTTAACGATCCTTAAGAAGTATGTTAGGCGTGACATTGAATGATAGGATGGTTCGGTCATGTTGAAAGTGCGAATGAAGTGAAAATAACCAAACTAACTTATATTGCAAAATTGAGAACTTACACCGATCAAATTAGTAAATCAAATTATCATTGAAAATCAAATCATAAAATGTATCATCAATAATTTTGTTTCTATTGAATTATTGTATTTTTATTATGTTACTAACTTTGTATTTTTGTTTATGGACTAATATAGGCTGATGATCATGATGAAAAGAATAAAGTGTTTATTATAATCACAGTGCGATTATTCATTTATTGTTAACATTCCTTAAAAAGTAATTATTGCATTCAACTCAACGTATCGACTGTCAATCTTTAGATTTTTTGAGTACGTCCCTAGTTCTCAAAAAGGAAAAGAGTTCACTGATGTAACCTTGTAACGCTGTCCGGTTATTATTATAATATTTAGAACAAAAGTCGTTTATTATGTGTTTAATGACTTATTAACAAAAGTAAATCGTAAAATTGCCTTCTTTTGTCATTAAATATGTATTTTGAACTGTAAAATTTAAGGAATTGTTATGTTCTAATTAAAAAAAATATATTGTGTATCCGCCGTTACAAGGTTACGTTGAATTTCGATTTGATGTGTCAATGTCACATGTGATTAAAATGACCCAAATACACTACGAAACTTTATGTCTTTCAGTACATTTGTCGATGGATTTAAAAAAAGTAAAAACCTTTTATAAATGACAATGTATGTAGTATGTACTTTTAACCATAAATAACGCCTTTAGTTTGCCTTTAGCGGGGATACAATAAAATTAATTTTAAAATTTCCATTATCAAAGAATAATAAATCATATTTATTTAATTAAACAACGGTATTAAACTGCTACTTAATTATAAAAATGGTAAACATTCTCTTTCACTTATTTCAATTTCGTTAACCGACTTTTGTAGAATTTGTGACCACGGTAATAATTTTGTTTATAATGTTTGAATTATTTATTCAGAACTTTTACCATCACCACCAACCTTTAGAGCTCCCCGTCAGTGCGCAGTAAACCTAATATAACTAGACATTTGTTAATTTAGTGTTTATTTATTTAATATATTAAATGTTTATTTTACACTTTAATGACGGCAACATTTAAGGTTTATGCGTGGTAATACTTAAATGGGATTTACTTTTTTCTTACTACGGTATCAACGAAAAAGATAGAAATAATTAAAATTAATTCCTGGGTACACTGGGTATACGTTTTTCGATAAAGCAATAAGTATGAATTGAGGGTATCTACAAATATTACTCAATATAACCGCCATTTTTATTGGCTGATTCATTTACATTCGTCAACCACGAAAGACGAGTTAACGCTTCGTGAATATAACGTTTATTTAAGTAATTTTAATTTAGATAGATGAAGTGATACTAAAAAGGTAAGTGCATTATTGTTACAAATTACGACGTTATATATATATCATTTTTTGAACATACACGGCTTTTTCATCCAAATAAACTTATTTTTTTTTTCTTTTCTCGCTAATGTCTGTAACTAATTAAACATTTAAAATAGATAAAAAATAAAAGAATCTACAGTATGGTTGATTTTATCCGTTTCGTACGTTCGTCTTTTTTGTAGGTTAAAATGCTTAAGGGCTTAGTTATTTAATTAATTTTTATTCAGAATCAGCACCAAAATATCATAGGCTTGTGTTGCAGATGGCTAGGCTAGAAATTAGTATTGATTTAAGACGATTTGGCGCAGAATATAATAAAATGAAGGTACCGTAAATATATTTTTCAAAAAATAATTCCGTTGCAGCGTTAAGCAAAAATATTGCTGTTATATGCACAATATAAAACTACGTACGTGATATTAAATTGATTTCTTTTTAATTGTAATTTCAATCGGTATCTATACCTTGTGTGTTCGGACGGTAACTCTTAAAAAAACTCATATGTTATCGGAATATAGGCAGAGGTCAAAGGTTTCTATTCGGCACTGCCCTGACACACTTCTCTTACTGTTTCCGTATTGCGAGATGTAGACCAGTGTAGGTACTCATAATGTCATCTACACAATTTTACTGAATTACTATTTTTAAATTTTTTCGAGAAATTTTTTTGTCTACATTGTAATTAGAATATAATAAACAAAGACAAACAAAGAAATAAATATACTGTGAAAAAGCTTTTCAAAAATTTTTCACGGGGGCGCTGAATATCACACGAAAAAAGGGTACTTTTTCATCAGCCGGGCGTAAGCGAAAAATTAAATTATATCTCGGGAGAGATTAGGGGTAGGTTTCGGTTAGTGTGTCGCCTTCTCCCCCGATACCACTCCCATTAATAGGAAACGTTACTGAGAAAAGGCAAAAATACACAAAGCCCATTATTTGAAACGCCTTCGTCACTTCTGGCATTCTATTCCAGAATAATACAGACGAATATTATCGAAAAGTACATTTTCAAGCCTCGTATTTATTATTGTACAACTTACAACCATCCACATGCAACCACCATAGAGATACATGAGGACGTTGCGGCTACAATCACCCATAATCACAATCGCTGCGTGATGTGTTGTAGTTAGCAAATTATATCTTTTGTTTATGTATGTCTCCATTAAAGTAAATGAATACATAAACAGAGTATGAAGGCGGTATTCTTGGTGTTGGCGCTGTGGCTGACGCCGTGCCGCGGCCAGTTCACGGACGAAATGCAATCGTTCGAGCCGGCGTGCCTCGGCGAGGACGTGTTCCAGTGCCTCGGTGGAGGTTGCGTGCCCTCCGCTAGCTACTGTGACGGCAACATTGACTGCGATGATGGTAGTGATGAGAACTTTTGTGGTAAGTATCTAGCATGAAGTTGGTCTACCATTTACTGCCCTACAGTCTATCCCTATCTCTTCCCATCACCTCCCTCTCTCATTCTCCTTATCTACTTCTTCTACTCTTATCTTATCTTCTTCATTCTCTTTTCTACACAAAGTGGTCACATTACTATATGTTTTACCTTAAGGTGTCGGACAAGAGCACGAATAATTTTCCGAACGACCCCCAAAGGCACGTAAGCGTAAAACTTACAGCTTTTTAGAATGATTTTTTTAATTTACCATTCAGTCTTTCTCTCTCTCTCTGTCTCTCTTCAGCCAATAGACATTCTAGCAGTGAACGACTATAGGCTAGGGAGAGAGAGGCCTCCCAATTCAATTGATCCCCACAAAGATCGGTCCCCTGCCTCCCTCATACAGTGGTCTCTATCTTGTAGAAGACCTACCTATGTTTATAATTAACGATTATTTAATAATAATTTAATGAAAAAAATCTGAAACATTTACATAAAACATGTTATCTATCTCTTTATCTCTGAAAAAAACTGAGATGACAATATGTTTTATCGGAGGTTTTCGGCGGTGTGTTACGGTAAGTGTGTGTAATAGGTTTACGGCGTTCTCCCGGGCTCCCAGTCGGTCATGATAACGCTCCTATTCCCTCTCCACTACTATCCTAACCATAGACTATACGTCAACAAATCACCTTAACTGTTTTTTAATGTCGTTTATTGCGGATGTTGGTGAACCGCTCATTAACCGCATTCTGGTCTTCGCAGTGGATCACCGTCCGGACGCCCTACTCTGCAACCAGACGCACCAGTACATGTGCTCTGATAAGATGCGCTGTATTCCCAACACGTGGGTCTGCAACAAGTACATCGACTGCGAGGACGGCAGCGATGAGGCCAACTGTACCGCATTGCCGGACATTGTTAAGAATGTTAGTAATGTTATTATAACTACTTATTATTTATTAAAGCAGAAGGTGGCAAACGAGCAAGCGCTTCCTGAGACCTGATATTAAAAGATCGCTATCCATCTGCAACAAGCTAATGGGTTGCAGATGCGTTTACTAGCTTTAATGGATGGAGGAGGGGATAAACAGAAAAAGGACATTTCCTTTTCCTATCCATCCTTTTCCCCTGTCCAATCCTCTTCCCCTAACCATCCTTTTGCTTATTAGAAAAGGATAAGCAGAGGAAAAAGGGCTAGAATACGCGTCTGGCACCTCACTCATCAGATGAAACGCAGAATACTTCAAACTTACGCTTGTCTTCTGTGAGGTCGTGGTATTTCACCGGTCGAGCCGGCCTATTAGTGCAACAGATGTTCTTTCGTGTACCACTGTTAGACAATTGCCAAACACAGCATACGGACCTCGATTTTTTTTTCGAACCTCGCATAAACCTACTTCCCTGTGTTATCGTATAACAATCAATACATGGCTATTTTCCGGCTAATCGGCCTTCTTAGGGTAAGTTTTGATTGCAATTAAAATAGAGTTTTCGAAAGCTAACCTAAGCTAAAAAATTTATTACATTTAGTGTGAAAAAATGAAAAGAGCCGACTGGCCTCTGATAACGTGTTCTGCTCGCGCAGCAGACTGGCTCCGATAATTCGCCGGTCTCCGCTGTCCGATGGCCGGTCTCCACTGTCCGATGGCCGGTCTGTGCGAACGAACATTTAAAGTGTCATTGGCAGAAACCAGTAATTTTAATATTGCGTATGGTATTGAAATGGTGTTTATTAAATTTTAAATGTATTGTCGTTGTTACAGTCAACGTGTAAAGGCTTCCTGTGCGACGGCGGGCGGTGCATCTCGCGCTTGTGGACCTGCGACGGCACCTACAACTGCAACGACCGAAGTGACGAGGACGTTGAGACCACGTGCAGTAAGCATTTTCATTGTTTTT
>JWHW01027217.1:165753-187101 GCA_000931545.1 Papilio glaucus
CGAGCCGGTCTGTGTGAACGGACCCTTACAGTGGTCATTGGTAGAAACCAGTACTTTTAATATTGAAATGATGTCTATTGAGTTTTAAATGTATCGTTGTCGTTGTTACAGTCAACGTGTAAAGGCTTCCTGTGCGACGGCGGGCGGTGCATCTCGCGCTTGTGGACCTGCGACGGCACCTACAACTGCAACGACCGAAGTGACGAGGACGTTGAGACCACGTGCAGTAAGCATTCTTTACTTTCATTTGCTATTGCGTTTGATTTGTGCCAAATAACTTCGTACTGTGTTGATTGATATATTTATGTACAGGTGAATGAAAAACAATATTTATAGAGTGTGCGGGGATTGTATCGACATTCTGATAATCGACGATCCTCTTTATAAGACATTCGATATACGACTTTCTTTATAGGCTAAACGCTAACTAAATTCAAAATGTTCTTCTAACTTCGAAAAAATTTGGTACGGCGCTGCTCGACTTACGGCGTCACCGCCGTGCCCCCAGATGCCATTACCTAGGCCCACCATTGAAATTCAAATAATTCTTTTTTACACAACACCGGTATCTACAATCTAATATGGTTTAATCTTTCAGGGCACGCCCTTCTCCCGCACACGGTCAACGACGGCATTGAATGTCGAGAATTCCCCGGGCTTGGTTCTCGAAACTACAAGTGCCTGGACATGTCGTTCTGTCTGACCCAGGACCAGATGTGCGATGGTATCCCTGACTGCCGGGATGGCAGTGATGAGGGAAAGTTCTGTGACAAATGTAAGTTGGCTATACTTTATATTTGGTTCAAGATATTAATGTGCTTAGGCGATAAAATGAAACATTTGCAGGGTTTTCATCATTATTATCAATTTAAGGGCTTTTAGTTGTTGCCGGTGGAATAATATCCAGTCTTTCCTCTTGATTTTTTTTATTTGCAGGGCACACGATGTGTTCTAATTTTACGTGCGGCGGTAACAACACGGCCTGCAGTCCGGAGCGCGAGGGGCCAACGTGTATCTGTTTGATGTCCAACTCTCTACAGCAGTACAACTATACCACGAAACGATGCGAGGTATCTCTTAGATTTTCCTAATGCATTAGTATTCCGTAGTTCTGAGTCGTAATCATGAGCCAACCAAAGAGATAGTTCCCCTGAATGTGACCACACCATGGGTCATTTGTTCTACGAGCAAAATTTCCTACCAACGTTCATATAAGTTTCTTCTTTTAACTCTAAAGTTACTTATTATTGATTATTATTGAATTGTTTTCTAAGGAATTATATTATTCTGGCTATGATTTATGGTAAACTTTATGCCATTTCTATATAAACTATTTACTAATAATATTGTTGTCTTGGGCATATTCAATAATTGAATATTCCTAACAGCAATCACTTCTACCGCGAGCTGACTTTTCTGACTCCTCTGTACTTACCTACAAGACTTTTAGTCGTGGCCTATTCGAGTTCTATATACCTACATTTCGCCATGTTTGTCAGGACGTGAACGAGTGCCAGCAGGCCAGGCCGCAATGCTCGCATTCGTGCGAGAATAAAAACGGCTACTTCGTGTGTCAGTGTGACACGGGCTACGTGAAAGACGCGCTGGAATATCTTTGCTATGCTCCAGGTGAGATAAACACTATATTCGTTTCATAACCAGATTTCAAAGCACGCAGTCCTTGGTATATTGGAGTATAAGAAATTTTTAAGAGAATCTTCCTATTTTTTTTTACAAGAACTTAAGGAAATAGTTTTCATTTGATCAGGACCAGAAGCTCTACTGTTCTTCAGTACACGCAACGACATTCAGTACGTGACCGTTAAATCCAAGCAGCATGTCGTGATCGCCTCGGGCATCAAACAGGTAATTCATAATTTTTTTCTCTACCAACTATTACCTGCATTGGTGAGCCTCATATTAAAGAACCATCGCATATAGTAGCAGTATTTTTCATGGTTTTTACTATAAAAATACTACTATCCGTCTTTTTACAGCAATCAAGAAGTTACCTTTTAATTATAATATGAGATTTTTGCAACAAACAGAAGACTTAAGGATGCATTGCCAAACCTTTTGGAGGAGAGGGGGATAAATAAGAATAAGAAGAGGAGAGGAAAATTGTAAGCGATCGGAAAGTGATGTTAGATGGAACAGAAGTATAACGCCAGTTTTTCGTGTGGTCGTAGTTTTCCCTGGTCGAGTGAGCTTCTGGCTCTACATCCCTTGTCGTAGTTTTAGGACGCTTTGAAATGGATATAAGTGTGTTAATTATTTTAATTTACCAAGGCTCACGGTGTATCGTACGACGGCAACCATCTTTACTGGGTGGAGACGGCGCAGGGTCACCAATCTATAGTCAGAGCTCAACTCAACAACATTCACGACTCTAAAGAGGTAAGTTGTCTTTTCTAATCAGACCTCTCCAGCTACTACTATCGACAGAGACATGGAAATGCTTCAGGGTTTTGTCTTTATCAAAAAGGAACAGTGCCTATTAATATCGTTCTCTATAAAGACCGGGAATAAACTACATTTAAGTTAAAATATGTTTTGTTATTGAAAATTTTCTCGTTAAAATCCAAGATCAATGGTTTCGCAAATGACGATGTTAACTGACTATTACAATGTCATATATGAAGTTCCAACTGTGATCTACCAGGTGCTAGTAGGCCTTGGTTTGGAAGACCCTGGCGATATCGCTGTGGACTGGCTGGGCGGCAACATCTACTTCAGCGACGCGGAGCGCGGCATCATTTCCGCCTGCAAGAGCGACGGCTCCATCTGTACAACTATACACACGGAGACCAGACACCCGAAATATGTAACGCTTGACGTGAAGCGAGGGTAGGATGATTTTTATAGTTATCTCTTCTGCTTTCGGTGTATTTTTATATCAATTGTAATTCTAATTACCCTTTTTTACTAATTCATTGTTTTAGAAGCAAACGGGCAGGCAGTTCATCTGATATCAAGTGACTGTTACCCGATATGCATCTGCAACAAGCTAATAATTTGCAGACGCGTTGCCTACTTTTAATGGACAGAGAAAATGAGGAAAACAAACAGAAGAAAATGATATTTCCTTTTCTTTTTTATTCCCTCCCCGGTCAAACCTTTCCATCCTTTCCTTATTAGAAATGGATGGGAAGAGAAAGAGAAGTAGACTTAAGCCTTTGCACCTCACTCATCAGATGAAACGCAGAAAACTTCTACTTCACGCGTATCTTGTGTGAGGTCGTGGTAATTCTGTGGTTGAGCCACCGTATTCGTGCAACAGATGTTTTTGTCGAGGGCTCCGCCACTGTCAAATATTTTACAACTTTCCATTTTACAGATATAATGATGTCACAATGGCTTTTCAATCAGTAGAAACAAAATCTTTGTATGACGAGATTATATCGCTATTCTGACAAACTTCTGATGCCATTATGACACAGTATGATTTTCGTTGTCCAGGACTATGTACTGGTCTGATTGGCACAACCAGGCCATTATCATGCAAGCGCGCATGGACGGCACCGGCGCTGAGGTCCTAGTCCATGACCTGGTTGGATTCGCTACCGGCCTTTCGATGGACGCGCCCAACCAACGACTGTACTTCGTGGATAAGACCATTAAAGTTGTTAAAATCGATGATGGGAAGGTTTATGTGAGTGCTTGGATTTTTTATTATTTTTGTCAGTTAATTTATATTATACTAGCTGACCCGGCGAACTTTGTTCCACCTCAGAATTAATTTATGTTGTGTTAGCTGTATTAATTGCTGGACGAGTTATACCCATTTCGATCCCTTCATTGAAGCAGATTGAGGATTATTTTAATGTACACGAAATGCTTAAGGTAACTAACATATAGTTGCTAAGAATTAATACTGTGTTCTTTAAGACATAGCTTTTCAATTACCCCATTGTAAGTGACCATTTTTAGAATGTACCCACTGCAGGGACACAGGCCTCCTCTCAGAGAGTGGGAAGGGGCCGTAATCCGTAGGCCGATTTATTATTATATTAATTGTAACCGTTTTTAGAAGTTATAATGGTATAGTAAGCTATCCTTAAAAGATAGATATATGCCATTGCGGACTGTTTTTGTAGATTTTTTTTTAAATATAGTACATTATTTTGATCTACTACCTCGTAAGGTTTAGCCAGCGTTTGCGATATGAGCGCAAAAAATATGTTTTTACGACATCTCATTACAAATCTTTTAAATTTTTTGCTTTTTTCTTCTGTAATTCAAGTATTAGACATATTAACTTTCTTCTTGTATCACTCTATCTATTGATGAAAATCGCAAAGAGAAAGGTATGTCAGAAAACTAAACAGATATAGTAAAACAAAGTAACTGCATAGTAATAAATATATGAGTTCGTCACTAAAATTGAGCAAAGTATGCTTCGGTGATTTGGACAAGTTGAGAGGATGAATCAAAGAAGATTGGCAAGAGAGATATATGTTGCGAAAGTGACAGTGTAGGTCGGGGTTGGCCTAGTCGTACTTCCACCAACCAGATTGGTGATATTTTATAAAGAAAGGCGGTATTAAGAACATCTGTAACCGACGAGGATGGAAATCCGTAATCTCTGCCTACACTACTTGGTTAGGGGCATGCATGTATAAATATCAAAACTGAAGTATTTTAACAGATTTTCTGACATCTCACTTTGCATTTCAGTCTCTATTCAACGAGCCGTTCCACCACCCGTACTCTATCGCGGTGTTCGAGAACACGGTGTTCTGGAGCGACTGGGCTTCCAACAGCATCCTGAGTGCGGACAAGCTGCACGGCAGTACCGAGAAGAGGCACCTCCTGTTGGCTCTCGAATTGCCTGTGTTTGGTTAGTTTATCAAGGATTATGTGGGAATTGTAGCCACTAGAACCCTCTCGGTGGCTACCCTCGGGTGTGATGAGAGAGAATTCCAGGGATTTTCAAAGGAATACACCGGAACCCTCTGTACTGCACAGGACTGTACTTATGCAGACATTCGTAGAAGTTAAATTCAAGTCTATCAACTGAAATTGCTAGAAGGGTATATCTAAAAAAAGTTGGACTACTTGGAAAAAGGCCATATTATAGTTTAAGAATATAATACTAAATTAAATACATTTCTCGTCATTAGACATGCACATATACCACCCGGTGATGCTGAAGCACACAACGAATCCGTGCGAGCACGCTAGCTGCACCCACTTGTGTCTGCTGACGTCCAACACGAGCCACGTCTGCGCGTGCCCCGACGGCATGGAGCTGGTCGCCGGTATTACTTGCAGGCGTAAGTTTGTTCGAACATTTTATTTCTCTTTATGCGAGACTTTAGTAGTTAATTCTACAAACACATTAGAAACATTATACCATTGTTGTTATGACATTTTCAGATATCGATGATTACCGTCCTCAGTACCTGATCGTCGGCGGGGGTGCGTCGTTCACTCGCATCCAGTACAACGTGTTAGGCAATCCGGAGAGCCATGCCACGCACTTTGACGTCGGGAGGGTACAGGCAATGGCTTACGACAACGTTAGAGGTGAGTCCTGTGGTTTAACAATCTGTTATTAATGTTATTTCAAACTAAAGATAACGTGAATGGTAAAAATACGTAATGTACTAATAGAATAGTAGAAAGTTTCTTTCTTTTATCTTTTAATTTACTAGTATTTTTGACGGGATTTCTAAGGGGGCATGACTAAGTCGCGTAGTCTTTGTATGATATGATATTGCTGCATTAGGGTATTTTCATTTTCTATACATTGGTATGGTTTAATTGTCTAAAATATATTTCTATATCTAAACATATTTAAAATAAATTTCTATTACCTATAACATTCTTGGTTTGAATTCCCAAGCCTTGTATTTGTATATTTATAATGAAGTTTATGTATGTATTTCTTCTGCCAGATGTACTATACCTTTACGACGGACAACGTAAGAGCATCAACTTCATAAGTATGAATGAGTTTCTGTTAGGCGTAACCCACTTGTTCATCTACAGCGGCCTGGAAAATGTCGTCGATATGTCTTATGGTTAGTAGAACAATATTACAAATATTTATGCATGTGTGTGTACAGTGTTGTAATACGGTTTCCCCGGCGTGTAATACTCACGATTGTCTAGCCTAAGCTAAATCCTATTTAATGATTGATCATATAGATCTGAGATCAACTTACATTGGAATGAAAATATAACTGCAAAAACTTTCATTCCGTACTTTAGGCCTTTATGGGATTTAGTGGTTGTCTACAGAATAAAAGATTTCTCAGTGGTAAACTTCAAGTCTCTACGCCCAGTAGTTTGAGCTGGGCGTTGACATATCAGTCAGTCAGTTTTTAACAAGCACAAGTACAAGCCGTGGATGCGATTTCCCTACTTTTAGAGCATTTAATAATAGAGAAATCAGGCTGTTTGGTCTGTGTTTCAACAGTGGTTAGGGGTCTAGCAATATAAATATCATCATTTGATTGCAGCCAAAATGAAATTAGATTTAAATGATTATTAATGTTATTACTAATTTTATTAGTAATGATCACACATCTCCAAGTGTGTTCGTATGTATGTATGAATGAATCGGGAAATTATCATTAACTCATTGTAACAGATTACGTAACGGATTCGCTCTACATCTTGGACTCGGGGCGTCGCATCGTCGAGGTGGTTTCCTTGAGGACCAAGCAAAGGGCTCTGCTGTACCGCTTCCGTGACGAGGAAATACCTATCAGTTTGTGTATTATGTCGGATTATGGGTAAGACGTGTATCAAATGTTGCATACTGCCTATATACATTTGAGCCTCAGCGCCTCATTATTTTAATCCATATATTCCTCCATTTGTTGTTGTATATTATTTAAAGATAGTATATAGTTGCCATCTAGCTTGTAGGCTATCAATATAGGACGTAAGCGTTTTTGCTAATAAATAAAGATCAAAGTCAATTTTCGTCATTTTGTACTTCCTTCTATTGTGTTCAATTCTGAATGTGTACAGGAGAATGCTGGTAGCGATAGTAGAGAGCGAACAGAGCAATGAGATCCACGTCGACAGCATAGGTTTGGACGGAGAGGACAGGAAACATCTTCTGTTGAACAATTTGATGGGTGAGAACATTTTTATCTGAGAAAAATGAAATGGTAAATTATTACAATTTAGTTGTAGTTTTTAGCTTATTTTTAATTGAATTGACTAAAAGACACAAGGATGACACAATAATAGTGGATTTGTCTTACGATTACTTGTGAACTCTTTTCATAAAAATTAATGTTTTTTTTTTCTTTCAGGACCGTACGTGCGTTTGCGATACGCACAGAATATGGACGTGGTGTTTGTGTCCGACGAGGGACATGGAACTATTGATTTTTTGCACCCGGAAGGTAAAATGGCAAAGATGTATCATTTAAGAATATGAAAACAGTGAAACATAAGTATAATCATGTATGCTATATTCAGGCACCGGCCGTGAGAATTTCCGTGAACTATCGACGACTATTGCGAGTCTCGCGGTCACCGACAACTACGTGTTCTGGACGGACCGGCGCACCGCCAAGCTGTTCTGGTCCGACGTGCATGAGATCACACACAAGATACGACGGATTGAACTATGTATGTATACTTTCTTTCTATTTTATTTGATCATCATCAGCTAAAAGTCGTACATAGACGTAGCGCTTTCTCAAAGATTGCCATAAAAATTTGTCTTTTGAAACTTGCTCTTCAATTCTGTTACCTAAATTGTGTTAAGACACAGTTATAAATTGTGAGTCAAATCGTTGATTCATTTATTCGTTGGCTGGTAATGACTATAATTTTTTATAAATGCAGATGATTGAAAGTGTATAAAATTTAATCAAAGTCTACAACAAGATTCAACCTAATTTGGTTTTTACGGTTTAACAGCCTTGGAACCAGATTTAGATCGGCAACTCATTTGTGATTTATCAAGGTACATATCTAACATAAGAATAATGTAGGTCCTGATCAAATAAAAGTTAACAGTATAAATTTCTTATGCTGTATTACAAGACCAGTTAGTTATTAGTTGAGAATTACGTTACAAGCGTAACCTATTTTTTTAGTTGAGATTCCTACCTTTTATATAATTATTTATCATTTTCTAATTTCACAGCAATATTCCCCAACAACACCCAACTGCACATCCTAGCCACAACATCACAACCCAGCTCCGATAGCCCTCTCACGCATCACCCATGTCTCACCCACAATCCTTGCTCTGCTGTATGCGTTCAGCGTCCTCACACTACCCCCCACCATTCTCCCAACAACTTCACGATGGGGTACAAGTGCCTCTGTCCTCCCGGATTGGTCCTCAAGGGCGGGAACTGTACGACGGTCGCGAGCTGCAAACAGAACGAATTCTATTGCCATAAAACAAATGAATGCTTCCTGATGAGCCAGAAATGCGATGGAAAGAAGGATTGCCTATTTGGTGAAGATGAGGAAGGTTGCGCGGGTATGTTTTTAATTTATTATTTAGTAGTTAGTATATAGTTTGGTGCTTAGGGACAATATGTCACATTAAGGTACTTCTATCAGAAATGTTCACGCCATTATTTCTGGTTATATAGTTTTTACTTATAAGGGCGAACGAATTGCCCGGCTCGACCAATGAAATACCACGATCTCACAGAAAACAAGCGTCAAGTAATATATTCTGCGTTTCGTCCGATGAATGAGGTTCCAGAGGCCTAATTCTAGTTCTCTTCCCCTTCCCATCCTTTGGTAATAAGGAATTTATTACTCTTATCCTGGGGAGGGGAAGAAGACTTGATAGGGGAAGGGATGAATAGGAAAAGGAAATAACCATTTTCTGTTTATCACCCTCCTCTGTCAATAATAGGTAGGCAACGCATCTGCATCTCATAAGCTTGTTGCAGATGTCTATGGGTAGGTTACTTGATATCAGGTGAGTTGCTTCTTTGCACCTTCTACTATAAAAAAGGATGTTTTCAGGATCTGTAGTGAATGAGTGTTTCCATATTGCATCATATCAAGTGCTACACATGTGAGAAATAAGGGAATGTGTAAAAATATTTATTGAAGTTAAAAAAAGAAAAAAAAAATCTTCCGTTTATTTTCTGTCTTCATAGAAAGTTTTATCGAAACGTCTTTTTGTTATCTTAGTTCACAAAGACGTCGAAGTGACTGTCTGTTCGTCGCAGGAAACCTTTTGCGAGGGCAAATGCATCAACAAGAATTCAGTCTGTAAGTCTGAGGTCACGACTATGAGTGAGTACATTTACATATTTTCTGTTCATCCTCCTTTTCTTTTGTAAACTCTCAAAACCTGTACACCATCTAACATTGAGTTAGTTATAATAATTGTAGGCTTGCACAATTGATACCTAAAGTAGTACTTCTTTTAACCACTTTAGATTTTTATTATCATGACTTTCATTAAGGTCTTCTGGATTTCCGAGTTGCTTTTTACATGTACAGGATCAATGACTTATACTATGACATAACATCTACTTAAGTATCTATTCGTAGAAATGTTTACCGGAACCTTTCTGCATTAAGGGATCTCCACTACCAAAATATATTAAGAACAACCAAAGGAATAGCAAGGGTATTTACCTTTGATAGACTCAGGTAGACTATATTTTTTTGTTAATTTCCAGTCAACCAGACCTGCAGTCCGACCCAGTTCCAGTGCATGAAGGATCTGATCTGCATTGAGCGGTCGCTGGTGTGCGACGGCCATGTTGAATGCCCTGACGGCTCGGATGAGGAGCCCGCATCCTGCGATACCCTGTCTTGCTTCGGCACGGAGTTTATGTGAGTCTCGCCCCGGGTTTACACAGGAAGCGTACTAAAAATGCCTGAAAATTTAATCAATACCATAATTTAACCATTTATCAATTTTATACTCGCTGTTTTTAGCAGTTTGGTTTTCAAATTATTAATACTGTTTACACTTACTAAAGTGCAACAACTCACCATTATAAATAAAGTTTTCTAAGATCTTACGTATTACCCTAATTGCGTAATTCCCTAATGGGTTCAGAATACTCAATCCTTTTGATTGTGGTGTACTCTCAGCCTTCTTGAACTTATCTGTTATTCGGCAGGTGCGCTACTGGCTCTTGCATCCCTATCTACTGGCGCTGTGACGGCAGCGAAGACTGTGTGGATGGTTCTGATGAATTTGGATGTGGTGAGTTATTTTTAGAGACATTATTCGCAGAATAGAGGGCCTATGCGATCGAAAAGTCCTAGATTGGAGGAAACGTAGAGATCGACACAGCGTAGGCAGGTCTCCCATAAGATGAACGGATGATCTGGTCAAGGTTCCCGGAAAGGTCTACTGTATGACGGCAGCAGGGAACTGATCTTTGTGGCGATCAATGGACGACTTTTGGAAAGAAAAAATCAGTATTTATTATTTTCTATCCATTCATAAGTGTTTAAACTTGGGTCTCTATAAAACATACAATTATATAACTTCATAGTAGGTAGCTAAATTATTTGTAATGTATACAGCATAAAATTGCTTCCATCACTAAACACAGAAGCATAAAATACGTCTACTTCACGCCTGTCTCCTGTGAGCTCATGTCACTTTCCCGGTCGACATGGTACGGTACTTCTTCAGCTGCTGCTGTTCTTAAGCTATACCACATTGCAGAGAACAAGAGCTGCAGCATGGGCCAGTTCCAGTGCCGCAGTGGCGAGTGCATAGAGCTCAGGAAGCGCTGCGACGGCAACCTGGACTGCTTCGATCACTCGGACGAGGACTACTGTGACGTCACCGACGACTTCGAGTCTATAGTCAGTTTATTTGAAATTACTATTAAAACTTTGATAGGTAGACTCGGAAGATGATCTTAGTGATCTCCCAGTACACTTTCTATTGTTTTTTCCACATCAAGATATAATTTGTGTAAACAAACGTCACTTATATAAATGGCGGCCATTACGCATTTTACACCTTCATCGGAAATGTTGTAATTTTGTGGAAATAAAGTGATCTGAAATTGTATTAATAGGGATAGCGAACGTTATAAAATAATGTGAGAAAAAGTTTTTTCTCGAAAATATTTTTTTTTTCGTAAGTATCTGACATGGTGGTTAGAGATTTTGTGTAGCATTACTCGGTTCTTACATATTTTTTTAAAATCTTGATTTGCTGTAGGATAGCTCATTTATTTCTCTTGCTAATGTTTGACACTACTATACAATATTTTACAAAAGTTGTAAACTATGTTTACAACTTTTGTCAAATATTGTATAAATTTGTCTCGCTCGAAAATATTTTGGTGGTACGGTGTAACCATTGTTAACAAAAACTCTATCTTGACGTGGAACAAACTATATGTCAAAATATAATAAATGTGTCCAAATCACGCCCAGCGTATGGTTGAGTGAGATCCTAGGTAGGTTTGTTAGGAGGATCGTATAACATTTAAATCTATTTATCTTTAAACTTGAAAACATTTACTACTTTCGTGTGCTACTGGTCTTCTTTAATTTTACGTATGTTAAGTCTATTAAATGGAAGCCCTAACACGAGTTAAACAACAGGAGGAGAAACCGCGATGCCAGTCCTGGGAGTACACTTGCGAGCACAACGAAAGCATTTGCTTACCTCTTACAGTTAGGTTAGAAGGATACAACTTATTGGCTTTGGGTACACATAATATAATAGCCGTTTTCGCTATGCATAAACTGAGATTCGTGACCAATTTATTTTCATTTAGAGACGCCGAGAACATCTTTTACCTACAGGCGCCTCAACACTTAATCCGCCTCTGTCTCGAGGCATTAATTTTCGATCTATGGTTAGTGAAAACGGTTATAATTGTCGTTGAATTAACTGGTAATGGATAAATCGTTTTTAACAACAGAGATCGGTTATTGGATCGGTATGTTTGGTATTTAATGTTTCTTATCTAATTGTACGAATCTACCAAAGTTTTCTTTTAAATTTGATGGTGGTGGATATTAACAATTTTAATCCATACTTCCAACATCTATTGTAACTTCAACATCGAGCCAAGTGGCTTTCAAAATCGATTCAAGATCGTTTTGGTAGAAAGAGAAGGTACTTTTTAAGAATATGATAAAAAGAAAAAAGAAGGGCAAAAGTATGCAGTATGCATTTGTATTCTGAACGTCTCTCGTGTTAGACAAAACGCCGAAAGGTACTATTTAATACCCTACTTATTGAACGCATGGTCCGTAACTTAAGGGTAATTTTATTTTTATATGGTTCATAAATTTAATAATACAAAAAATAGACATAAAACAAACTTAAGATTTTATTAACAGTGGTAGAGCCGCAACAACATCATCTGTTGCATGAATGGGCCGGCAGAAGACAGGAATGTAGTAGAGGATTCTTATTGTCAGAGTGAGGTGCCGGAGGCCAATTCTGCTCCTTCCCGTCCTTTGCTAATAAAGAAAGGATGGGACAGGGAAGAGTACTTAGGAAAGGACAATAATTTTTCTGTTTATCCCCTCCTCTGTCCATAACAGTAGGCAACGCATTTGCAACTAATTAGCATGTTACAGATACGGTCACCTGTTATTGGGTGAACCTTCATCCTAAAAAAGTGAACACTGCATGCAAATTTCGCCATAGAAACAGAAAAAAAGAATCGAACAATCGTGATACTTAACAATAATACATTTAAAAAATGCGTACTGTTGAGTAGATGCAACGCCAAGGTCGACTGTCCGGGGGGTACTGACGAGGCGGACTGCGACTTCCGCTGCGCACCGCACGGCCTCTTCGAATGCAAGCAGGAGATGAGCTGCGTCGCCAAGAGACAGCTGTGCGACGGCAAGAACGACTGCATGGACGGCTCCGATGAGACGCCCGAAGCCTGCAGGAAGGGTAAGTATACTTAAATTATTGCAACTGCAAATATTATTTAGATATAATTAAAACTACTCCATTTTACGGTCTCAAAACTACTAAGTATATTTAATTCAATCGCATGACGGAAAAGTTGGTGGTAGAAAAACGTCATAGGAGTAAAATATAACCTATATGACTATATTAGTCGACGGTGGTACCGCTAAGGGTGTATGCAGTAACGCCTGCTGCCGATCAAGCCGAGGCTCGGACCTCTCGGACACCCTCGAATCGGAACGAATAAACGTGTAGTGACTGACGGCCCAAGCCTTGGTCTCTCGAGCTGATCAGTCTATAAAGCGTCCGCCAAGGCGACCTAAGACCGGCCTCTTAATCCGGTAATAATAATAAAGTAACGGCCCGAGCCGTGACTTCCGAGCTTAGGGGAAGGAGGGGAAAGAATAAATCGGAAAACATAATTGTTTTTTGTTTATCCCGTCTTTTGTCCCGTAATCTGCAATTCATAAGTCTGTTGCGGGTGGCTATGGGCCACTTGATATCGGGTGAATTGCTTGCTCGCTTCTATACGACAAAACCTGATGACGTGACTTCTCCACTATTTTCAATTTTATTCTTCTCACAGTTAACGCGACCCTGCCTCGCACAATCACCACGTATCCAGCGGCGCAGTGCCGCAACGGCTACCTGTGCAACAACGGCCAGTGCATCGAGCTGTCGGAGCTGTGCGACGGTACGCCCAACTGCTTTGACGGCAGCGACGAGAATGGACAGTGTAGTAAGTGAGAGCAACCTGTACATTGTCAACTATCGCATAAAATATCTGACCGAAGTTAAGGTAATTTTTCCTTTTGTTTGTTTAGTAATGTACCGTATGCCTCTTACCCATTCAATCCTTCTCTTTTTTTCTCCTTATCTACTGTCGTCTTTTCTAGGAAAAGACTTAGCAGCGCATCGGTTTTCTATTTATTGAGGATCCTTATAAGTTGGTCTCGTTTGCCGCCTTCTATTAAAAAAAGGAGATTGAGTCACCCCCGTACAACACACCGTATAGTGTCAGTACGAGCATTTTGTTAATGATGTATATACAGATATTGGATGCGAGACACTGGGCTGTGAGCAAAAATGCGTGCGCACACCACAAGGCCCGCGCTGTGAGTGCGGACCTGGCTACCGGCGCATGCCCCCCTCCAGCTGCGCAGACATCGACGAGTGCTCGCTGGACGTGTGCTCGCAAAAGTGCCGCAACGTTCCAGGATCTTTCATATGCTCGTGTCACCACGGATATGCACTCAGGTATTATAGTCGGCAAGCTTCTTGAACATTGGGCAACGTAGTGAGGGAAAGTTCACGCATTGTACAGCACGCATTATTGTGCATGCGACGAGGGTTTTTTTTGATACTGACTGGTCACTGTTTGCCTAGAAGATAGAAGCCCTTACGGCACTTCGTCACCAACGATTATTCTCCACAGATTATGTTGGAGAAGTGAAAATGGGGTTGGCAACTACACAATGGTAAAGGCCTCACTTGTGATACCAACCCCAGAAGATACGTATGTGCGTAGAATCGTTCATAGCCCAAAGAATATAATAGTGCTATTAAAAACTTACTTACCCTTTAATCTATAACATTTAATTTACTTAGTATTAATTTATAAAACAATCACGGGCTGCAAATAGAACATCCGCGGGCCGCGTGTTGCCGACCGCTGGTCTATAGCGTTGTGCACCAAAAAATTACCTCATGTTATTATGCACCTCATGTTATTGTACTTACCTATATCCAGGACAGACAGTCGGTCGTGCAAGGCGGTGCGCGGCGGCATGTCGGTGCTGTACGTGTCCGGCAACACGGTGCGCGCCGTGTTCCCCGACTACAAACAGCGCCTCGAGTATCACGACACTAACCTGGCGTCTATCAACGATCTCGACTTTCACGTTAGGTTAGTGACATACCAAGAGGAAAATTATTTTATATTGGACATTACAATGCAAAATAGTATGCTTCTAAATGTAAAATATAGCTCCCACAGAAGAATGAGTCGGCTTTTATTTCGCCTACGATCTACGACTACATTTTGACTTATACACATATAGAAATCGTGTGTTATCACTTCTAGGCGCTGATGGAAATTCAAATCTTCCACTCCCAAGACAGACCTTTTTTATGGAAGAATGTGGCAAACGAGCAAGCGGATCACCTGATGTTAAGTGAGTTCTACCCATAGTCATCCCAAACAAGCAAATGTGTTGCAGATGCGTTGCTTACCTAATGAGGACATAGACAGGAAAAAGGATAGTTCCTTTTCCCCGTTAACCCCTCCATGTCTCCAATCTTCTTCCCATTCCCATCCTATCCTTATGAAGAAAGGGTGGGAAAGGGAAGAGGATAGAAATTAAGCCTCCAGCGAAAAAGCGAGCAGTGTTATTAATTCTTTATTTTTTTACCTTTCCCGAGGTTGGAGGGGGGTGTTGGCAGCACGCAGTTTCTTAAAAGCTGTTTATTTATATCGAATAAACTAATGGATTATTATCTCACAAATATTTACACCAATTATTATAATTGATTTTCATTTGTAAGTTGTTAAAAAGTATAGATATAGTTAGATTATTATCGAGATGAAATATGTTTTTTTTCCAGGAAGAATTTACTGTACGTAGCTTCCGCGGCATCCGGGAAGCTAATCGAAGTAAATGTGACGCGAGACGACGTATCCGTCACTAACATCGGCAGGCCTACTAAGGTAAGGTCCTTTGCACACGACGTTTCTTGATGAGGTCGTCCTCTGCCCGTTTGAGGCGATACACGGTCACGAAGCGTCGACGGTCTTACGTCCGCTAGGCGTCAACGCGCGCGCAAAACGTGTGAAAAGGTCCTAAGAATTTTTTTCAGAGGGTTTTAGTCGTTACAATCCCAATAACTTGTCAGCATCTGATGTTAAGTGACTGCTATTCATAGACATCCGCAACAAGCAAATGTATCGCAGATGCGTTGCCTATCTTTAATGGACAGAGAACGGGAAGAGAGGAAAAAATTATTTCCTTTTCCTATTCATCCTCTCCCCGTTCAATCCTCTTCCCCTCCCCATCCTATCCTTATTAGGAAAGGATGGGAAAGGTAGGCGGGCTGAAATTGGGCCTCCGGCGCCTCACTAATCAGACGAAGCGCAGAGTACTTCTACTTCACACCTGTTTTCTGTGAGGTCGAGGTATTTCACCGTTCGAGTTGGCCCAATCGTGGAACAGATGTTGTTGTTGCGGGCTCTACCACTGTTATATATTTTGCTGGCTATCCAATAATAATCCATAGGCATACTTCTGATCAAGGTCATTTATCTAGGTGGCCGTGGATTGGATAACGGGCAACGTGTACTTCGTTGACAGCACTCCTGGGGCGAGTTGCTTCCGAGTCTGCAACATGCAGAAGAAGAGATGCGCCAGACTACAGAAGCTACCTACTGACGCTGATGTGAGTGGAACAGAAGTTCACGGTTTTCCAATTTGACGTTTATATATTATCTAAAAAGAAAACTAAAACTCTGGGCCTTGAGACACAGAGAAAGTCGCACTCCGCGTTTCATCGAGTTTATTATATCGACTAGCTGTGTGCCGCTGTTCCACTCGCCCACTGGTACACATCGCATGCCCGTGTTAATACGCCCTTTCCGCTAAGCATACTCTTTCTTTCTACCCGGATCCTAAGGTTCATAGCGTGCACTCAATCGCCTATAACCTTCCGTAATAATTGAGCTGTCAAATGCAAAAAGGATTTTTCGAATTTGTAGTTCTTGAGATTAGCGCGAACAAACAACTTCTTCAGCTTTATTATATTAAATATAAAAAGTAGACTATTATATTTAGGGATAATATATCTTTCAAACAGTGTAAGAATTATCAAAATCGAATCAGCGGTACTGGAGATTACCACGAACAACAAAACTCACAAGCTTTACCTCTTTGTAATATTAGTATAGATACAATTATAGGAATTCTAAACTAAAAGCTTCCAGCCCCATTTTGTTAGATGTTGTTCGAGCGAAACAGTTTATTTTGACTAATTTTTAACGACGACTATATTAAGTATATACTTTTACATTTTTTTCTTAAAAAGTCACTAATGTCATAAAGTCAAGATAGTAAAATTGTATAACCAGGTGACGGCGTTAGCAATAGACCCGGCCGCCCGCCGCATGTTCTACTGCATCAACCGGGTGATGGAGTCGGTGGTGCGGTCGGCCTCGCTGAGCGGCCGCCGACTGGCCGACATTGCCACCGTTAGGAACTGCACCGGGGTCGCCGTCGACTCCTTCACGAGGATGCTGTACGTCGCCGAGACAGGGCCCTCGCATATACTGCGCATGGATTATGAAGGAAACAATCTGTGAGTGGACACGTTTAGTCACACTTACCGGTTCAAATACACCTATCTTCCTGAACCCCCGCGTACTCTAATGGTGTCAAACTACCAAAACATATCTCTAGTAATCCTGGCAGCTACCATCTTTTTTTTTAATTTAAATCAAAGGCTTATTCGTAACACTCATTGTCACCAACAATATAGGCATTTGTCCTTGCTACGCTTTAAATTGATCACTTGTATAGTTGTATTGGTTATATTTTTCCAAAGGACATCCCATTTTAGAAATCATCGACTTTCACCATATACAGTTCACCGCATTCTGCAACCAGCCACTGCAAACTGTTCTTGCGATGTCATCGACATTATAAATCAATCTTTCCTTCCCCATTCTATCGTTGTTAACTCGTCTGATGTGGTCAGTTTATTGCAAAATTAAAGTTCCAATTTTAAAAAGAAACATGAAATTATTGTCGATGGTAATAAAATGTGTTACAGAAAAACCGTCCTGTCCAACGATCGTAGCCTCCAAGCGCCGCACGGTCTGGCCATCTTCGAAGATTCGATCTTTTTCCTCGGCGCTAACACGTTCAAGCTGAACCGGTGCCTGCTCCACGGCGTGAAAACGTGCGAGCCCTTCTTGTACCTGCTGTTCGACGCCAACACGTTCGTGTTGCGTCACGAAAGCGCGCAGCGTGACGACGTGACAGACGAGTGCGAGCGGGTGACGTGTGCCGGAGTGTGCACGCTGGACGACGCTGGGCCGGCATGCATCTGTGACAGTGGCGCCCTCACCACTGACGGCACCTGCCCACTGGTAAAACAAGCACAGGTATGTAGGCTTAAATTATAATTTAAGACGTTACGAAGATAAAAAGACCAACACATTGTTGCCATGAGTAGCGGCGATCAATTGCTGGAATCGACAACAGTAAGCATTAACGTGTTCCAGGGGGCGCTAAGGGAGACAAGCTCCCCCACAATAATCACAATTTTTACTATTTCTTTTGTTAAAATCTACCCTCAGCAGGGTCAAGCTCCTTTTTGATTACACGTACCTGCCACGAACGTGTACTTTAGATGTGGGCGATAGCTACATAAACAAGAGTTTACAATTAAAGAAGCGTCTGTTTCGACAGACTTCTCAGTTCAGCAGTAAACAAATAGATAAACCATTATATTCAACAATACAATTATTTAAAAAATGTCTTAAAACATAGTGAGTGTGAAAATAAACTTTTTAATGTGACCAGCTGCCGCTGTTCAACGGCTGGCTGCAGCAGGACTACGTGCGGCACGCGTACTCCTACACGCTGGTCACCATCGTGCTGGTTCTCTTCGCGGCGTACATCTGCCTCTTCATATACTATCATTTCGTAAGAAAACCGGCCAAGAAACGAGCTGGGGACTATATGCAGTAAGTTTTGAAGTGAAACTTCTTACGGCGGTTGGGACAAATTTCGTTACATACGTAACATGTTAGCATTATATAATTTCTTCTTGAATAAATTTTTTAACGTTATTGTTAAGATACAAGGGTTTATTTTTTATAATGAGGAATCAACAAACATGCAACTCTCCTAATACCACGAAGTCACAGAATACAGGCCATTGAGAGGGACCTTGCTAGAACAAATTTGGATCCAGCAATGGCCCAGGACGACAGAGGCCGTTGGCCCAAAATAATAAATTCGTCTACTCCACGCTTGTGTTCTGTAAGGTCGTAGTATCATGGTACTTTTTCATTCGAGGTGGCCCGTTCGTGGAACAGGTACTGCTGCTTGCTCCCTATATCTTAAACTCTCTAAAATACGAGATCATCATATCAACCTATAATAAACGTAAACTGCTGGACGTAGACCTTCCCAATCACATACAGTATGCGGTCCACCGCTTTCCACATCGTGCGACTTCCTGCCGTCCTCACGAGGTCACCGGTCCATCTGCTAGGAGGGATATCCATTGATACTTCATTGTACTGAATTTAAGAACTATGTTAACCAACTTTACTTTTAAATTCTTCTATCCGGATTCTATCTCTTAGAGAAACACCGAGCATAGCTCACTCCATCGCTCGCTGTGCTACTTTTAACTTATGGATCAACCCCACCTTCGGAGTTCAAGCGACTGCGTCGTAAGTCATTGCTGGGAGGACGCACTGATTAAAGACTTTCGTCTTTAGGACCTTAGTTTAAATTGATTTAATGTAACTGTTAAATAAGGTCACATTAACTTTGCAGCTTAGGTTTGTTGGTTACTGCCGTTGAAGTGTGTCGTTGTTTTTCAGAGTGAGATATCAAAATGATGGATCGGAAAGCACGCCGAATCTCGGCTTGGACAATTCTGTCTTCGGAATGCCACCAGTCGGGTAATTAGTTATTTTGTTTACCACTACATATTAAAAATCAAAATCCCATAGCCGACACGTTTGTCTGAATAACATGAACTCATTTTCACATGTACGGATTTTCATACAGTTTTCACCAATAGATGGAGTGATTCATGCCAACCGTTTAGGTACAAAACCATTGAAGTTTAGTATAAATTGGTTGGAATATGAGTTATGACAATCATTGTTGTATGCTTTGCTACCCAAGCGAAACAGTATATTTTTATCTTTACACTTATTAATCTTTAATTGCAGAGGCATTGCGCACGAGTTCGTGAACCCATTACAATTCGTAAGAGACGTGTGGAGGCAGTCCCTGCCAAGATCCAACCGGCCTATTGTGAGTTTCATTGCATAGATTTTAAAAAATCTCATAGCTTTTAACTGAGCTCATTAGAGTTCAAAGATGACAGCTAAACGTACTTCAAGAACCAATCAGAAACGTGTCTGTGATTTCTGGAAGAAATGGAACAAATAATCTACGTCGGCTAGGGATCAAACCCAGGGCTCACAGCGTAACTCCCAAATATTCAACAGCGAGGTTATGATGTTATCCTCATCCCTTATATCATGACTGTCATATAACTTGATGGTTTCAGGGTACTGCCGGAATCACGTTCGAGTCTCCGCAGATGAGGCAGGACTCCGACACGGAATCAGATCTGGATTTAAGAGAAACCAGAAGAATACTAAGGAATTAACACAAGATGCTGTTAAAGAAATATTTTTTAAATAATCGGATATAGATAGTTTTATATTTTGGTATAATCTGCAGGCAGATTTAAGAATATGTAAATGTATATAGAAATATTTAATTAATTAATAAATAATATAGATAATTTATAATTTTTATAAATGATTTATTTTTAAACGTTTTTTTTTAAATAAATTTAAGATAATTATGATAGAGCATAATATCTGTTTAACTCAACGAAGCCATTTTTCATTTTTTACTTAATAAATACATGATGCAATTTTAAAAACTTTTTTTAATTTGAAACATTTATTTAAAAAAAAAACACCTAGATCATAAGAAACATGGAAGCAGAAATAAATTATTAACATATTGAACAAAAGTCCTACACTCAAACAACTAGCCTATTCTGCATTACAGGAGGAGCAGGACTGACCTACAATCCTACCCTACCTTTTTTTTTCTTTTATGGAAGAAGGTGGCAAACGAGCAAGCAGATCACCTGATGTTAAGTGAGCGATACGAATAGACATCCGCAACACGCAAGTGTGTTGCAGATGCGTTGCCTACCTTTAATGGACTGGGGAGGGCATAGACAGGAATAAGGATATTTCCTTTTCCCCGTTAACCCCCTCCCCGTCCAATCCTCTTCCCGTTCCCATCCTATCCTTATGAGGAAAGGGTGGGAAGGGGAAGAGGACTGAAATTAGGCCTCCGGCACCTCACTCATCAGACGAAACGCAGAGTACTTCTACTTTACGCCTTTTTTCTGTGAGGTCGTGGTATTTCACCGGTCGAGCCGGCCCATTCGTGCAACAGATGTTGTTGTGGGCTCTACCACTGTACTACCTGATCAAGATATGCTATTCACTAGAATAAACTAGTTATAAGACTAGCCTCTTCTCTTGACCAGAATCTCATGAACAGAAAAACTTGTTCCAATCCTTTGCCATGCGCGATCGAAGATAAAGTATAACAAGAGATCCTGCAAAGTTAGATACATATACCATGATGTGTTTTCAAACTGTAAAACCTTCAGCCATTAATTCCTAAAATAAATACTAATTTTCTCTACCA
>JWHW01027217.1:206007-228136 GCA_000931545.1 Papilio glaucus
CACTTAACCTTATCGCTTGCTTGGTAGCCGTCATCATCTATACAGATAAATAAAATTGAAGTGTCTGTATGTAATATCAAAATTAAATTCCCATACTCAATACACATAACGTATATACGGTACTTTAACAAATATAGAATTTTTAAAATTTTTGTCTGTCTGTCTGTCCGGTTATTCCGGGTAATTTGAATCCACGCGGAGGGATATGTTGTTAAGGGCAGGCCTAAGAAAAGATAGATGGATTGCTTGAAGAATGACTTGAGCAACAAGGCAAAGACACCTGTGATGGTTGATAGAGAGGCGTGGAAGTAAGAAATGATTTCTCATACTTACGAGAATACTACACATTGGAATATAACTAATTTTACGAATTTTATCGCGTTTATTTTTGGTTTCCGGCGTTTCGAGTACTTTACAGCGCTCGTGGTGTTTGATGTCCCAATGTCAAAGTTGCTGGCGAAGTACGCACTAATTTTCAATAATTATTTTTGCACCGATCTATGCAGAATGAGCTCACGGTATCTTGAGATCTTGTAGTTTTCTGCTATTTTGAGATTCAATGTTATTAATCATGGGATCCCAAGCATGCGGTAGTAGCCAGCCATCTTCCCTATTGAAATTAGGATGTTTTTTGTACTCGAAACTAAAATAAATGCGATAAAATTCGTAACATTAGGTATATTCGAATTGTATTGTGTCGACTTCACTTAAAGTGGGAACAGGACAGAGGAATGGTGAAGAACTGAAGTGGATTTTATTTTTAAAACAATTGTCATAAAGTCACACAACATCTTTTCTTGGGAAAGAGATACGGGTTACCCGTCGTTGATATATTTTATCTGATCTATCTATCTGATCTGATATATCTATCTGATGACGTTATCAGTAATTCATTGCATCTGTGGTAGGCTTCTGCCTAATTGCGTCCTACAAAAGAAAGCCGTATAGCTACGTTATTACTTGCACTGCGTAAGCTGTTTCATAATTATTTGTTCTATTTAAATGTATAGTTTACGACGGTATTGATTCTACTTTTTGTATTATTTATTGTGAAGATCCTAACGTTGATTAATCAAGTATTTTTTTCATATTTAACGTATTTCTATAAATAGTGCGACTTATCACATCTTAAAAATGCATTTAGGTGTAGATCTATGCAGAGAGAAGTAGTAAAATATTAAACAAATTTCTGTTGGGAGCAAAAAATATAATAAATAAATAAACACTCAAAATATTAAAAGCATACTCCAAATATGGTACATATTTTGATTATTCAACGATCTCCGAATCGTTGTCATGTACAAAAGGAACAATAATATATAATAGGAAAGATAAAAGTAATGAAACATCCTAAAAAATGTTTACAACTTAAAAGATCTTGATAATACAAATACATTAGCTAATTAATTACATTGCAAGCTGATCACACAACTAACGATCTCCGAATCGTCGGGTGAATGGAACAATAGGTAAAGTAATTAATGAACCAACAAATGCTTATAAAATAGAGACAAATGCTTACAAAAACAAAATCTTGATAATACAAATTCGTTAACTAATTATATTGACGATCAAATGGTTATTGTGGTAATCGGAACAGTGGCAGAGCCCGCAACAGAAACATCTGCACGAATGTGCCGGCTCGAACGGTGGAATATCTCACAGAAGACAGGCGTGAAGAAGTACTCTGGGTTTCGTCTGATGAGTGACGTGTCAGAGGCCTAATTTCGGTCCTCTTCCCCTTCCCACGCTACCCTCATAAGGATAGGATGGGAACGGAACGGATTGGAAGGGAGGGGGTTAACGAAGAAAAGTAAAAATGTTTTCCTGTCTATGCCATCCTCTGTACTTTAAAGGTAGGCAACGCATCGCTCGTTGCGGATGTCTATGGGTAGAGATCACTTAACATCAGGTGATCCGCTTGCTCCTTTGCCACCTTCTTCCATAAAAAAACTTCCACGCGAAGGCGCGAGTGCGCTGTCTCACACACGCCCTCTGACTTAGTGGCCCACTCTCGACGTGGGTGTCGCCCGTATTGCTATAGTCCGTGATAGCAATGGCAATAGAATAATAAACAATTTTTAAATGGTTTTGACGTAAATATGACTTACGATTTCCTTTTATTTAGCTTCTGAAACTGAAAAGAAAATATAATTCTAACATGAAAAATAAATGTAAGGAAGCTTTCACGTTTTAATACATAAAGGTGTTAAAAGATTATTCCGTTTTCCAAAATCATTGGGTCTTAAATATGACAAATGGTTATGGATCATACCCGAAAGTAAACTTGTATTTTTCAAATACCACCCACACGTACCAAGTTTCTCCCGGTTGTAGGTACCTACTACAAATGCTGGCGGAACCGGGAGCAGTGCACAACACAATCGACAACAATATTTTTTTCTATTATATAAAAAAACCGGTCAAGAGCGAGTCGGAGTCGCGCTCGAAGGGTTCCGTACCATTATCTATATAAAAATCACGTTTGTTGTATGGGAGCCCCCTTAAATATTTATTTTATTCTGTCTTTAGTATTGGTTGTTATATCGGCAACGGAAATACATCATCTGTGATAATTTCAACTGTCTATCACGGCTAATGAGATACACCCTGGTGACAGACGTACGGACGGACAGCAGAGTCTTAGTAGGTCCCGTTTTACCCTTTGGATACAGAAATTTGATATTCAAATGACTATATTTATAAATTATTTTGAAATAAAACAAGGAAATTTTACTTTAGCGGGTTCGTTGGTTGTTAAGGTACATTTGGGTCACCTCTCCTGTATTCTAATTAACGGGTCGCTCCGTTGGAGTGTGGACTGTCTCGCGTCACTAGACATTGCCTATCCTGAAATACCTCGCCAGACAAAAGATCGTAATTAAAAAAGTAATACTACCCTTTTTCCAATAAGAAATACACCTTCACTACATATTATATTTACTTATATGTTAGACCAACTAATTATTAACAACTAGTGGTCCGACCCGGCTTCGTCTGAGTATCTCTAATTACATCAAAATCGAGCCAGCCGTTTCGGAGTTTATAGTGTACATTACATACATACACACATCGTCTGTGATATATCTAGATGGAATAAAACTATTCCCTAGCCGCGTTTGGATGAACGTATTAAACTAAAGAACAACTGAACGGATTTTCATATAAGAAGGCGAAATACGCTGGTACGATATTACGACAGTTTTAGCCGCATATGATTAGTATAGCGTAAACTCGTGCGAAGCCGGATTGTTAATATTTTAATAAAATACATTTATTATTCTTGGAAATATATCGAGTCTAATAATCGGTGTCTTCATATAACGGTATGGTTGAGTACAACAAAGTTGCTGACAAAATCTACCGATACGAATTCGTGTCAAGATAGCAAGTCCTTTCCTAAATCGTTTGAACGTAAAATAATCTAATACTTTTGTTATAATGGTATGTTTCAGAAATTCTGGGGTCCGCAGATAGACCCCCGACTGGCGCAGTATCTCACCAACTTTCTGTTCGGCTCCGGTCAGCAGAAGACGGCCACGGTGGACTTTAATAGATTCGCAGAACTCTACGTGTATAATGTTCGAGGTGGGTATGTGTTATCGATTAACCTTCTCCTATAAAGAAAAACACCTGAAAAGGTAAAAATCTTTTTTTTTAACCAAAAACATTGTGTGTCCAAAGACGAATTATTAGATTTCATTGTCAGTGTTGCCAACTAAACGAGTTTTCCGCCTAATTTAACGGCTTGCTTGAAGGATTGTTTACTGATTTTAAAGTTTATACTTTAAAACGTGATAATACACTAAAAATTTAATCGACTAATCAATTCGTTAATAATAGGAACAGTTGATGAGCGGATGATGGTGACGTACAACTGCTTAGGGATGGACTACAATGAAGAAGTGGAACTGCCTTACCAGCTACTGAAAGAAGTGAGTTATTACAGTTTACGATTAATAGTTACCAGCACATAACCTCGGTAACCTCATTATATCCAACCAAAAACAAATAACCTTCTAGCATCCACAATCTTTCCTTTTCTAATAAGAAATTGATGGGAAGAGGTGGAGGATTTGACGGACAGGAGATAGAAAATATCCTTTTTTCTGTTTCCTCTGTCCATTAAAGGGTGGCAGGCTTCTGCAACTCAACTTGTTGCATATGGGTACCGCTCCGTTAATATCGAGTGAATCACTAACTCATTTGTCACCTTCTGCTATAAAAAATGTACAAGTATACATTCATCTAACGCAGTAACACAATCATTTAACGCAGTAATACGACAAATTTTTCGAGTTATAGAGTAATGACCTACCAAAACTTTTTGAAAAAGATTACCTCGTAATCTCATAAAGATTCATATGTACTACAAATCATACGTGAAACATGTACATAACATAAATAATACTATTATTTATGTTATGTACTTATGTATGTCTTAAAACGTCACACATGTTATATCATAAAAATTGATATAGTGTCTTATTCATTAATATTTCTTATTTCAGTATTGTGAAAGTATAGCTTCCACATATATAAAGATGGTGAAATCATCATCATCGAAAAGGGTGCGCGTCTGGATGGAGAAAGGCTTCAGAGCCAGCGCGTCTCACGTCCAGGCATTGGGAGAGGCCGTGGCCGCAACCATCGGTGACCTGGAATCACCACAACACCATTGCACAGCGGCTCAGTTGTCTAAATGGTAAGACATCCGACTCGAAGGACCAGATTTTTTTCGTTCGTTTCAATGTACTCCCGTTTTTGGCATAATATGCTTGCCCTTACTTGAGACCTGATAAAGGTGATTTATATACCTCTTTTAACTTTAGTAAGATTGTGGCGTGACATTATTGATAAATTTTTGTTTGTGCTCCTTAATATTTCAGGCTACAGTCAAATATCCTGCTTAAACAGCTAGCAGAGCTGGTCTATGTCAATCTTTATGGGATCAATAAACGGGGAGGCGACGAGAGCCCCACGCCTATGCCTCCAGCCGCGCCCTCGCTACTGCCTATACCCGATGGTAAGGAATATAGCGGTATCAAGTCCAATATCAGATTTCCAATTATAAGTATTTTCATTTTGGGTGTTTTATTTAATAATATATGATATTCGCGTAATTTGTAAAGCGTAAGTTATAAAGAGCTGGTTCATAAAGGGGCAGTTTCAATTGGGGAAATACCACGACTTCAGATTACAAGCGTGAAGTAGGGGTAAATACCCCCACTTTTATATCTAAGGAAAGGTGATATTGGAAGTAGCCTTAGCCGTGGAGCATGTGTGCGTATGTGTACACACGTAGAAGAATCTCTATTTATATTTTGGTATCTATATTTTGGAATAAAACTTATTTTACCGATTTTATTGCGTTTATTTTAAGTTTTTGTTATCCGACGTTTGACGTTAAATTCGAAGTCATGGGACATTCACCAACCCGCACTGGGCCAGCGTGGTGGATTACGGCCCCTTCCTTCTCTCGGAGAGGAAACCTGTGCCCCTGCAGTGGGGAACATTCTAGAAAAAGCTGATTTATTATTACCCGACGTTTCGAGTACTTTACAGCGCTCATGGTCACGGGGGAGACTGAGGTGATTGACGTCCCAATATCTATCTCTATCTTTCGCTTCGAAAAAACTGAGATGACAATATCTTTTATGTGAATGTTTTCAGTAGTGGAAACCCACTATTAATATAAGTACACCTATAAAGTTTCCGTCACTGCGTTAAGGTTTGGACGCGATGCCGGACTACCCGGCCTTCATCGACTTGTCGCACATCGTGTGGATCAACAGCCACCTGCCGCAGAAGTACCAGCACAAGTGGAGGTTCCTCTTCTCCTCGCACATACACGGCGAGTCCTTCTCCACTATGGCAGGTCAGTTGCTTGTGTGATACCGTTACTTATAGCGAAAAAAGTGTCAGTCGTGGGACTGCACGTCAGAAGTGAAAACTGATGAAAATAATGTTGAAAATGTTTTTTTTTTTAATTTTATAAAATTATTTATTGATATTTATTTATAGATTTGTTTCATTATACTGTAATACATAAATAATATATCGATCAGATTAGTCGCTTACTAAAAAGGGCGATATAAGGAGCACCCATAACCAACGAGCATGTATGCGTAGATGTATGAATGTAGAAGAAGCGAGAGAGATGTGCCAGGATCGCGCCAAATGGAAATCCATGATCTCTGCCTACCCCCCGGTGTTACGGGCGTGACGCACATTTATTTTATATGTACCATAAATAATAATCATTTTTTTTTCACGTAAAAATAGCACGATATTTTTTTTTACTGTATTTAATAAAGAAAATTTTGTTACTGTATTTAAAATGTTGATGAAAATAATTTTTAATATAAAATACTTTCAAAAAAATATTTCGTAACCCAAAAATAAATTTTACTATTTTATAAAGCTTTTTTTTAAATTATAAAGCTAAAAAGTTTTCACTTCTAACGTGCTTTATTCAACGGTTAAACAATTTAAAAAATCTATTCGAACACTAAAATAAATGAATACGCAAACTCTTCGTTGTAGCGTGTCGGTTATGCGAGTTCAGTGTTTTTTCCCAACACAAAACTACCCAAAGCTTCTAAAGAAACTTAACCTTCAAAGGGTCATTAAGCTATGGTTGAATCAACCAGGCGATCACGCTAGTACATGTTTTCTTTTTATTCCCCAGGCCGAATCATAGAACAGGGTCCATCAGTCCTGATAATCGAGGACAGCAGTGGTTACATCTTCGGTGGGTTCGCGGCGTGCGCGTGGGCGTTCGGCCCCAACTTCACCGGCACGGATGAATCCTTCCTGTTCACAGCCGCGCCCAAGATGCGCATGTACCCGGCTACCAATTATAACGACCACTATCAGTACATTAACCATCATACCAAGACCCTGCCTAATGGTTTGGTCAGTATTAAATTCAATAATAATAATACAACAATATCCTGGGACATTATTCACACACGGCCATCTGATCCTAAACTAAGCAGAGCTTGTACTATGGAGACCAGATAACTGATATACTACATATACTACTTTTTTTGTAAATACATACTTAGATAATACATCCGTTTGTTCGTTCAGTTACCTTTTTATCATTCATTCAATAATTGTTTAAGTGAAAACTTCTATGACACTTGGCGTGTTTTTTCTTGGAAATGTTTGTTATTTCAGAGTTTTATGTTTTCAAATAGTTAGAAGAAAGAAGTATCACGTCCAAATGGAAGGTATTTTCTAAGTTGTGGTACTTTTTACACGCTACTTATAAAATGCAACAATTACCCTTAGGTTTAATGTCCTTCTCGTTTATAGTTCATTTTCATTTTAGTTATATTAATAAGCGTTCTAATACAATTTATTTGAATCTTTGCGATCTAACCTTTAATTTATTTCCCAGCTAATGGGCGGCCAGTTTCACTTTGGTGGTATCTGGGTGAACGCGGATCCGTTCGGCGAGGGCTCGTCGGCGGAGTCGTGCAGCACCTACAGAGGGTACCGACGCCTCAGCAAGGATCCCACATTCCATATACGCAGCTTAGAGGTCTGGGGTGTAGGCGATAAGCCGCTTACGGAGAAGGAACAGGTCAGTGTGGCCCTACAATGTTTGAGAATAGTTCTCTTCGTTGATGTAGATGGCGCTGTCATGTAAATTGTGTCACGTTATTGAGATTTGGTAAGTTCCATAAACTAAATTGTTATTGACTTGGTTTATGCGGAACCCGACACTCATGTCAATTAAAGGATATGGTAGAACAAACCAACAACACCAATGACGCAGAATTTTGACCCTATTTACCTTTAGTCCTTCCTCGATATGCTACACACGATTCATACCATCCTCTTTCCTTTCTTTACCTAAATTCCCTTTCTCCTTTCCCCTCCTAGGCACTGCTCTCGGACCGCTCCGCTCGCTGGTCGGAGTACGAGTTCGTTCAACTCATCGCCAAGCCTGAACTCAGTCAGGGATTTGTTAAATGACAAGGGAACGTAACCTTGGTCCAGGTATGTTGTAAGGATGAATGTAGATTAACAAAGCAAATTTAAGTAAACAAAAAATTAAGTGTTAGTGTGTGGTAAGGGACGTAGATGTATGGCTTTAGAAGAAGTGAGAGAGGTGTGCTAAATGGAAATCCGTAATTAAAACTATACCTTGTTTCATTGCAAGATATGATTGTTGTAAACAAACAAACGTCATTTACCATACATGGCGGCCATTACACTATTTATACTTTCAACGGAAATTTTGTAATTTTATGGAAATCGTGAGGTAAAGTGCAATTGTGAAATATGAATAGCGAATGTTATAAGATAATATGAGAAAGAATTGTTGCTCGGAAATATTTTGGAATTTACGAATTTTAACGTAAAAATCTTTGTTTACAAAAATCTCATCTTACTGTGAAACAAGGTATAACTATCCCTTTTAGTAATGGATCTGTTCATAAATGTATTAATATCTTAATTTTAATAAAATTAACATTTAATTAAGTCAGTAATAGTATGTTTGTCTGTAGGAGGAACGCGACGTGAGCGTGTTGGACACAAATCCAGAGGCGAAGGCCATTCTGGACATGGCAGGCCGCACGCGCCACAGCGAGGGTATACGAGAACCGCCGCCCTTATAAACATCTACAAGTAGGTCGATAACTTTACGATCACTGGGCGCTTTTAAATGCTTTTTTTATATAGAAGAAGGTAACAAATGAGGAAACCATGAGAGTGGGTTGCTTATTAGGAATTGATGAGAAGGGAAACAGGACTGAAATAGTACCTCCGCCTGACTCATAAGACGGAACGCAGAATATTTCAGTATTTTATCGGTCGAGCCGGCCAATTCGTGCAACAGATGTTGTTGTGGGGTCTACTTCTAAACAGCCAAAAAATAATTTTTATCAACAGTGCTCTCAGTTTCTCCAGTGCCTTCCACACTCTTGACTTTTCGAGCTGAACGCAGAGGTAGATTTAGTCCCAAGTCCCAGCTCAGAATATTTCTGTTTATTTAATCACTAGAAATACAAAGACACGAAGTCGTCTCATTATATAAAAATATTTTTTTGCAGATATTTCTTATGAAGATCTCGCTGGATTTACCATTGAAATGTATAAGTCAAAACTGGTCACGTTTTTGGAATTTTTCTGCATTCTTAGTTATAATTGTAGATATAATTATTCTATCATTTAATTTATCGCAACTAATTATAGTCTAATTGACCCTTTCGACCTGAACGCAGAGGTAGACTTAAAATTTGTAAGAGTAAAGATTGACTTAGAAGTCCCTGCTCAGAATATTGCTTTTAAATATTCTAGACAAAATACTTTGTTAACAAACACAAATATCGTTGATTTTAATGTTATTTTTGTCAGAACATTGTGCTTATGCTTATTGCATACAAAATGTCTTAAATTATATAAAAATATCTTAATTAATAAAATGGGTCTGAGTAGTGTACCCTTAGGTACCCCACATTTAAAACCTTCACGTATGAAACCTTAATACATTTTATTCTCATAAGTTTTCGTAATTTCATTGTATTAATGTATGAGTAATATATTTTTCATAAGAAATTATTTAAAACTGCTTTTAATAGAGAAACTGACATTATGCTGTTGTCTAATGCTATTGAATAGCTTTGATTACAATGAACGTTGTACTAGTCATTTCTATGAACTATTAGTACATTTATTTTATTATAAGATATTCAGACTAAAATAAATGTAACATATATGTACTGTAAGAAATAAAAACTCCCGCATCTAACCCAGATGGAGGATTTCCATATATCTTTATATAAAATAAATCTTTGTTTTTGTTCCTATCATGTTTTTCCCTAGCTTCATTATTTATATATTATATACGTAATAGTATAAATTTATATACTATAAGTATTTTTGTAAAATTTTTAACGACTAACGCACAATTTCAAGCACCTAAAATTAATACAATTACCCTAGTTTAAACGTAATAAATTATTGATGAAACTCGCAAAGCCTCTTGTAAACTAAAGTGTTTTAATATTACAAAAGGTGGCGTTATTCTTAATCTTATGAAATTATTTTTATAATGATCAAGGGTAGGACGTGTCTTGAAATTATTGTATTGTCATCGGTGCGTCACAATTGTGAAGTAGTTCGAAGATTTCCGATAGATAGATTGACACACATATTTACGTCGTATACACTATTATTTTCCATACGTAAAGAAATTATGGGTTTGGATTTCACTCGACTTGTACAGATTTTTTTGAGCACTAATTCTTGTCTTTACATCCATCCATTCCAATGAAGTCCGTTATTGGAGACAGACCTCTTTAAAAGATCTAGTCGGCGTCCGCAGTACAAATAAATATACAATTTGCATTTCATTAGCGGAATTTTTAGTGTAAGTATTTCATTATTACTAATATATATTGATTAAACAAAATCACATGGCGTTCACATCGCCCCTAAACATCGGATGGAATTTTAGTCAATCACTATAAATACAAATTCATAAAAATAACATGCAGACGAATTGAAAACTCCTTTTTGAAGTCGATTTTAAAAAAAAGAATCATTTCAATCGGTTCATCGGGAGCGGAGTTCTGAGGTAATAAATGTAGATGTAGATTTGTATCTATACAAATATGTACTGTTTTATGAGGCTATGAACGTCTATGGTCAGATTATATTTTGTACTTCTGTCAAGACAGACTGTCAAGATTTCTGTCAAGGTTATAAATGTATGCCAAATTTTAAACTAAAGCTGTTAACTTATAAAGTAATTTTTCTAGATGTTTTATGCGATATAGTTGATATTGTATTGATTATGAATATTTATATCTTATCTGATATTGTGAAAATTTTATAGCACGATACTTGTCCATTTGTGTCTTACTATATTTGTCGTTTTATAGTATTGTACTCATACGTAACATATAGTAAAAAAATCCTAAATGATTTAAAAAAAATGATAATGTTGTCAACACTGATTTAAACCAGTGTTGAACACAGTCTTTGACTACTTGAAATTTCTAGGTAAATTTGTAACGTATTTTTAATATTGTTAATTTTTAAACATGATTGTAAATGCTATTAAGATTTTTACCGAAAATATTTTTTTGTTAATGGTAACACCAAAACAGTCGTATTATTTAACGGAGTGGTGTGTTAAGCAAGAGCGGTTGTAACAAGTACAATTGATTTTTGCTATCTCTGACTACACCATATAGATAATAAAATATTTGCTTTTAATTAATGCTAGTACTTAAATTCACATTCGTTTGTTAATCGTATGTGTAACGACATTCGCGCCATTTTGTCATGTGTCAAAGCCATGTCTATAAATATGTTTAATCTATGGAAGCTTAGATGTTTGTAAACACAAATTTGTATTTTGTAAGTTGTACAAAATGTATTTATTTAAATTTATTATATTAAACAATACAAACATTTTATTTTATTTATTTTTATATTACTTTATTCGTATAATGTTTACAGGTGTACATCTTATAGGTTAGTATTTTTAACTGCTGATATTAAGACCTTGTCTAGTTGTGTCCGAGCACAGTATATATAAATACATGGAAAATAACAATTTGGAAATGTGTTTAAAATATTTTAAACACATTTCCAAAAAAATGGCGATAAAAAAATAGATATTACTTTTTCTTTTACATGCCTCAAAAGTCAATTTCTGTATATTTTTAAATATAGTTCAGGATCTTTTGTCAAAGGTAACCTTTGTCTATGGTGATGTAACTTTATCACAGACAATCATAGACTTCAGTCATTTTAGAATATTTTTTCGTTCATTTTAGGCGATGCAATCATTCCTTTTCCCAATAGACAGGTCTATAGGTTCCTCGCATCCCACGGGATTTAGTCCTCTTTCACCGACGTCTTTGATGAACTCATCGGGGCTGCACTTCGGCTGGTTGCTGCGGTTGTGGCATATCATGCCGTAGAGAGGCACTGGTATAGTGACGTCAGACAAATCACTCACCTCAGTTTTGGTAGTATGCGCTTGATTGTACTTGGTTGCATTTCGGGAATGCATTCTAGAAGATAATATTTGAGGTTAGAATCAATGTAACTGTTATTCGCACTAAAACGTACCTATTAACCTAACTGTGATCGGGTGGATCGAAATTGTATGGTAATCATAAAAATTCCTGCTTTATAGTGACGACGAACGTGGAGAACGATAAGGAGAGCCGTTCCCAGCTACATCTAAAGAAAGGATGAATGAAAAAGAAGTACTTTATATTGGCGAAAGAATCATTGGTTTAGTAATTTCAAGTAATGAAACAGTGGCAGTAGAAGCTGTTAGACCCGGACTCCACAAAAGCGACGATGTGACACGAAAGGTATACCTCACAGTCATGTCGTTATTACAATAACAATATATTCTTTTACTTGGAGAAGAACAAGAGTCTGAAGAAGCAGCTTTATACTACCTAAACAAAAGTAACTGCACGACACACACGAGATGTGTGTGTAGTTACTTCTCTGCGCGCCGCGGTCAGATTGCGAGTCAAAGCTCATACATCCGTCTTGTACCGCGACTCAGCTAAGGGCAGAACAGCTCACGTCTTAGCTTTCATCGCGCCATACAAATATGATGCATCTCCGCTCAGTAGTATCCACCAAAGCTGAGTGGAGACGAGATGTGTGAACAACAAAATTCTATTGGTTTTTAAAAACACTTCGCTCCGCTCGTCACATCTCCACTTTGGTGGAGTCCGAGCCTTGAGGGCACCCGTCTGATAGGGAAAGTACTACGACTTCATGAAATACTAGCAGCCCCAGCTTCGCTCTGGTAGACAGGTCAAATAAAATATAGCCAAGGTTACTCTCTGATGAAGAGCTTTCTATCGGCGATTAATTTTAATAATGAAGTAGAGAGAGAGTTTAGAGTGAAGTAGAGACATTTATAATTTTGTGTCTATAGTTACTTCCTTATCCTATGTAAAGGCTGACAACTCATCTGCTTGTTATGATGTCTATGGTCAGCTGAAGTTACATAAGGCGAACCTTCAGCTAGCCATAGACATGACTTTCATTGTCGAAATGGTTTGGAAATTAAGCACGATGGATTGTTTACTTATATTTCCTGCAGGCGTCCTCGCGGTGTCGCTCAAGGTAGCGGCGCTGGCTGAAGGCTTTGCCGCACTCGCCACAGCGCCACTGCCACGAGTGGTGGCCGCGCGTGCGCTGGTGCGCACGCAGATTTGACCTAAACTTTCATTTGCTACCGTCATACTAAACTATACCTTGTTTCACAGTAAGATAGAATTTTTGTAAACATACATACGTCATTTGTTAATTTCATACTTTCATCGAAACTGTTGTAATTTTGTGGAAGTCGTGAGATAAAATGAAGTGAAACTGTGTTATGTTATAAAAAGTTGTTTTTCAAAAATATTTTGGAATTTACGAATTTTAACGTAAAAACCTTTACAAAAATCCATCTTGCTGTGAAACAAGGCATAGAGTCATGTGACCTGAGGTATAAGGTATACTAAAATATTACAACGTGAGAACTGGTAAAACAAAACCTCTGCTAAATAGATATACTATATCTGTATACTTCAAAACGGCTGGCACCATTTTGATGATTCTTTGCGTGTCTGAGTTGGTCCCTTCATGGCTTAGATTTATAAATGGACTCTACAAGTGGCGCTGATGATTTAGATCGTAAAGGCCAGTAGTAAATCTGTTACTCCTGTAGTTTCTGCAGACCTTCATGGTATCTTAAGAGTCTTTCCATAAGTTTGTACGGTATTGTTTTTAAAACATCTATATTAATAAAATAGCCATTACACCATTACTAAACAAAAGAAAACGCTTTCAATGAAATAAAGCAAAACAAACCTGTCAGAAAACGTCCTGCCGCAACTGGGATGAGGGCAAGGGAAAGGTCTCTCCCCTGTGTGGAGCCGCAAGTGACCCTTCAGAACCCACGGCCTGTCGAATCCCTTGCCGCAATAAGAGCACACGTGGCTCGGCCGCACGCGACGGTCTGCCCACTCGACCACTTTACTGTGGCTGCGTGGACCGTCAAGGTTAGCTAGAAAGAGAATAGTAGAGCTAAAATCCCGGAATGGCACTCACCTACAGGTCAATACAGTGAAGGTAAACCTGGTGAAGGTGAAGGTAAACACAAAGATCCAGGTATAAGCAACCAAGTGCCTTGGCACTTGGTTGCTTATACCTGGATCTTTGTGACAATCATTGGGAGAGGCCTACGTCGAGCAGTGGACAATCTTGACGGGAAAAAAGAGCTAACAACATGTGTGACGATTGCTGCGGATGTGATGTGATGATTAAACTTAATAAATTCCTCCACAACTTGATATTACTTGGTACGAATATTTATCCAATCCGCTTCTTGAAGTCGATTAGCCTAGACGTCACCATAGTCGTTGATTAAGAAACGTTTATGAATGAGTACATGTTCAATATCTTTTGTGCATAAACTCTTTACCTTTGACTTTATCTTTGAGATCCTCTTCAGGCGTCTCCTCTTCAAACACTGGCTCCAAGCTCTGCTCATCAAATGACTCCTTGCAGTACAGAAGTTCTTTGTTTAACTTCTCATCAGAGTTCGTCTTCACCATATTCTTTAGTTTCTCTGCTATCTTATCAATCTCGGTGCCACCACGATTGGCGCATTTCAAGAATTCCCTGTGTTTTATTTCCTCTATAATTGGGGCTAAAGGTTCCTTCTTTAACCTCTTTTTACTGTGTTCAGCTACTTTCATTTCGTTTAAGGGACTTAAAATGTCTTTATGATTATTGGTTGTGATTGAATTTTTAGTTTTCCTCTGAGCGCGCGTCCTTTCTGTAAATATTTTGCGTTCAACTTTAGATTCCGTGGATCGCAAATTGTAAGAGGAACATTTGTCCAGTTCTTTCTTATTCTGACAGCCGTTCTTCTTAGTATCCAAGGAATTGATAGCTCTTTCGCTTTCCGAAGCATAGTCGTAGTTTTCGTTTTCGACGAACGTCTGAAGGAATTGACTTCTCTTGAGTAGTTGCAAATAGAAACGTGTGGATATCGGCACTTTATCGTGATAGACAGTTTCGTTGGTCTTCAGTAAAGTTTTTTGTTTTTTAAGCAATAACTTTGGTGTACGTCCCGGTTTTAAATCATCTGGAAGCATTAAATATATTTTGTTACGGTTGAAAGCAATCGTCCAAGTGGCACTAAGGTTACGTGCACACCTCTACACGTTAACGTACGCGTCAAGCACAAAGGGTTGGGATACATTGCCGACCTTCGTGTGGAAAATACAAGTTACTCCTCGTTAATAATAAAAAGGAGGGACGTAGATGATAGAAAGGGAATTGTCGTTATAATTAATTCCTTGTTTATATTAATTAACAGTAGGTAATAGGTATTTAAATTAAAAAAAAAACTTTTTCTCTGTGTGTCGTGCCGCAACAAAGAAAAGGTTAAGTCACTGGTTTACACCATTCGTATAAAAATCAATGTGAATAATAAATTAGCTTTAAATAGACAATTAGTGTACGACTGACATCGAACCAACAAATATAATATGTCGCTTTAATTTTCTTAAATTTTCCAATAAATAACACAATACATTCGTGAGCACGTTTTAATGTTAATAAAAAATAATTTGCTTATTCCGTTGCAAGTGGCGGGTGCGCCCTTTAGCGCAGCTTGACAATGTGTAAAGGGGGCACTGACCCTCGCATGAAGTCAGTCAGTATAATTCTCTTGGAAACAGTACTTCTGGATGGAAGTTACTGTATCTATACACTGACAACGTGAATACAAAATATCATTATCAGTTAAGCTTGCAAACGTAACAAACTAGTTTTCATAATAATCATTAGAAATCTACTTAGTGAGCCCCCTAGGTTTCTTTATTTTGCATAAAAGCGTAATTGTAATGTGCGTAAGAATCGTTTGAAACCAGAACCCTATGAGATGGTGGCTATCGAATCATAGGATTCAGGTCTCTATGTCGACCTCGGTCGGTGGTTCATTAAACGGTGAGCCTATGAAGTGAATGATAAAGCGTATAAACCAAGTTAATTATTTCAAAACGAATTTTTGAATTCTTGACCAAAACCAATCTTGACCTTGATTTCTTTGACAAAATTATATAAAATTATGTACCTAGAATTAATATAATTTTTAGTTTTTAATTACTAAGTATGAAAAAAATGGTATCGTAGCGGCCAAATATAAGACGACGTACATAGGCTTCCCACAAGCTCAAGCGACAATCTAGGCAAGGTTGCGGGACTCCATGGGCGGCAACGGATCTTTGTGGCGATACCAGGGGAAGGCAATCTTGCAAAGTCGACGTGTTTTGATTAAGGAGGATGATAACAATAAAGTGAAATAAAATAAAATTTCGCGCGTTTTATAACCATCCTAGAAATCGTCCAAATAAGAATATATACTATATGCTCTGTGGTCTTATTTAGACAAGTTTTTATGAGTGAATAATTTTTGTCCGGCAATCTTCGGACAATAGATGTAATTCTTTCTTCTTTAGCTAAAAATTACTTAACTATCGTCAAGTATTTTGTTAATAAGCTACCTACCATAGGTTTGTTTACCTATGATTCAATAACTCATAACTGAGCTGTAACCAATACTTATTATAAAATATTTAAAATAAAATCTACGCTGTTTTCCAGAAAGTTATCAATTTTAAAATAAATATAAATACCTTTTTTGTAATGTTTATTGAAATTTTATTACGATGATTTTACGTTTCATGTTGAAAAATTATACTATTTTATAATATGACAGCGGGAAGCTACCGAATAATGCAACTTACTTTCAATGAAATTATTCCCACATTCTTCTATGAAACGGAACTGTAGTGGTTTTACAGACTTTAAGAAACATCTAGGCATTTTTACAAACACTAATATCGGTCTGATATTACAGAACAATTGGTTAATAATAAACGAGAAGTGCTTTAAAAAGTAATACTGTAGAGCACTTGCTATGACGGGTCAAGAAACAAGCGCTCAAAAGAGTCTCTAAATAAAGTTCTCGAATTTTAAATCGAATCGGTTGCCAGCACCACGAATTGTAACTGTCAATTATGTATTAACCTACGAAAAAGTATTAATATTATGACTAAGAATATTGCAAAATTAAGATAGTAAAAGAATGCACCTATTGTAATCTATTTTGCTATAATAAAGTTAATCGTTCATATAGAAAATATTTTTTTCTTGCAACGAAATTTAAAATACAATTTCAATATTAACATCGTTATATAAACTTTTTCAACTATTTCATAAAACAATGTTGCCACATAATACGAATCTTGCTTCCATTAGGGACTTTTTCAAAAACTGTAATAATAATAATAAATAATATTTTTTCTTTAATTAGGGCAATAACAAATAACGATATCCAATGGATCATGGAGTTAAATGTGTGACTGTCATTATATATTTTAACTTCATCATCATCAGCCTATATTAGCATTGATCGCCAAAAAGATGTAATGGTGTTCGCAGTGAGATTTCGCGATTGACATAACTTTCGTCTTATCCATGTTCATTTTGAGACCCACTAGTTCGGAGGCCAGCAGGGGAGGGCGGGGAATCCCGAAACTGCATTGCACGGTGTCTTCTCCGAGGTGCGTCCGGACCATCTTGGGGCGCGGCGCCCTTTTAAAGGCGTTGTGCGAGGCTCCATCCCGGAGCGGCCAGTGGGCGCCGCGGTGTCACGTGCTAGTCTTGCTCCCGTGGCGTGGCACCACGGCTTTGAGGGAACGTTTGGTTTTTAGTGGGTACGCCCCTCGTGGGGTAAACCCCAAAAAACAGTGAACATGCATAAGGCACATTTTCCAAACGCTAAAAAAATGGTTTTAGCCATAACTACAATTTCATCAGAAAATCACAGGTGGGTAATGTACTATGTAACACTATGTATGTACTCAATGGTGGTGACAAAAACTTATAAGTAAGAAATTACATTTAAATCATTATTTTAATGTTCGATTCGAAAGTCAAGATGAATTATCAATAATCCCTTCCTAGTAAATCTTAACTCGTTTGAAGGAAAACTTTACAATTATATGTAAATCGGTTAGTGATATGATATAGGTATACGCTACGGAGCGAAAAGCTTTCGCATGAAGGAAAGCATGGATAATAAGATAACACTCGCGCGAGATACGCGCAGCTCCGAACAGGGACAGGGACAGCAGGGGGATACGACATCGCAGGGCGCGTCGTGTTACCATTTAGATAATTTTCCCTAGTATTTGGATATTTCGTTATAGAACATAATTTGTTATTGCTCATAATGAAGTGTTACAATTCTATGTTCAGGTGGTAATAAAATAATAGATTTAGAAAACATATTATCTGAGGAGAAAAGAAGCTATAGCATAGGGTGTCCAAAGCACATTTTATTATATGTAGTTTGGTACTAATTAATATATAGTAATTAGAAATAATTGATTCCTTTTGCATCTTACAGTATTGACATAACCGAAGAAGTAAAAAAAACTAGATGAAAATAATAGCATTTTTAATGAAAACTTTCATGGGCCTGAATTGTTTTTATTAATGTTTGCTTAAAACAGTAATTAAAAAACATACAATTGTTAAATGTACATTATTTATTTAAATTTATTAATTAACTATAAACCGAATCAATAGTTTTATTCGTTATCATAATATACCATATTCTGCATTGCATCTAAAAACTCACGGTGACAATGAGTAGGTTGTCATTAAACATAGACCAATCGCTTTTTCGTTATAATTATTTTACGAAAAAAACAGCTGCATATTTTTAATTTGTAATGCACGGGAAACAGAATTCTCGGGAAGAATCGTCTAAGTCATATGGCAACACCATTACGTGCATCGATTATTCGCCGCCAAGACCCGTGACAGTATGGACGTGCGTTTTAAATTTAGATTTGCCGCTCGAAAATATCGCGACGTTGTGAAATGTTAGAGAGTAAGGTGTGGACAGCGGCGTGGCGTGAGCGCGTGTGTTTATTAAATAGTTCAGTGTTGTACTCGAGTATTTGAGTGATGTGGTAGCTGGGATAAAGGCGGCGTAGAAATGGGCAACTCCTGTAGTTCTGGTCAAGCGCACAAGGATAAAGACAATATTTCGCAGCACTCCGAGGAGTAAGTACCATATCTTAACGCAGCGTGAAGGTTTCTGAAACAATACGATATATCTTAATGTCAGCTTCGCGTATTTGTGTGGATCGGTGTACATTTTACGGAGATAACAGGCGGTGCGAAAACAAAATAAATCGATACAGGAGTTTCGCCGGATATCCGGGACCTTTGAACGGGATGTAAACGTTTATTTATCATATTGCTCATCTTAGTAAAGATTAAAAATGTATTGTTTTTTTTTATATGAATAGTAATGATTGTTTGGATAATAAATACAACCACAAGTCTTTTATAATGGTCTAAAAATCTGGAATCATAGCTAAGTCTGCGATAATTTATCTATTTTAGTTTTTCTATTTAAATGTAGGATGTGTTACAGAATATTGAATTGCAAGTTTAAGTTCTATCAAATGATTCTTCAATTACAAACAGACCAGGTTGTTGTCAAGTATGTCTTATTTCTAGACTAATCGTAGCCAAGCACAAGAATACCAACGATGCCAGACCATGTCCTTACAGAATAACAAAGTAAAATTACGTATGCCTTCCTTACGTGATTCGGAAAATAAACTAAAGAACATGTTGCAGGTAACCAAGATGTAGGTACCTACATCATAGGTTCTCTAAGTTAACACATGTGCATCTTACCGATATAGGTAGATGTATGTGTTGGACAAAAAGTCAGTGTTTTAATAAATTTTCTTCTTATTGCTTATCGAATATGTAGAGCCGTTCCTGGATAAGGTCTTCATAGAGTTCTAAGATTCATTTACTTACTTATTTAAATATCGTAATTTGACTAACTCTGACTCCTTCTTAAATTATTAATGGTCGAGAATCTTTTTAACATTTTTATTTCGGTTATGTTATATAGTGTACTATCGAATCTATTCTTTATATATCCTTGCTATTGCTATGATACTAACATTATGGTGTGAAAATTATTTTTAACTAAACCTCTGAATTAATTTTATTGAATTTATATAGAGATAGAAACAAAAATAATAAAAATAATTTTAGCCTGTCGGAAGAAGGTTAGTTTGCATCGTAGGAATCCATCAATTCTATGTTTTGTCAGCCAACCGTCTAATGCTGGACGTAGGCCTCTTCCATGATTATAATCTTTCGACGGTATCTGCAGTTCGTTCTGTGTGTACTTTAAGTTTCACAATTTCCAAAATTATTATATTACATGTAACCCTCAAAAAAACACTGAAATCAAATAAATAACAACTGACAAAATGTACCGAACATGACGGCAGCACGTGGCAATATGTTGTAACTAAATCAGTCGTGATGACTTACCAATGTTGGAAGTTTCAGTCAGTTAAAGCATGGGTCCCTGATTTGCGTGGCAATCCAATATCGCTCGTCATCACGAGGAAACAAATAACACTCCACTGGAGCCCCGAAAGTTGTCAGGAAGTATCTCCTGCAACCCGATGGAAGTCCGGTTTCATTTAAACATATAAAGTATAATAATAAAAGATATGATTGTTGTAAACAAACAAATGTCACTTACCATACATGGCGGCCATTACATTTTTTATACTGTCATCGGAAATGTTGTAATTTTGTGGAAATCGTGAGAAAAAGTAGAGTGAAATTGTAATATGGATAGCTAATGTTATAAGGTAATATGAGAAAAAGTTGTTTATCGAAATTTACAAATTTTAACGTAAAAACCTTTGTTTACAATAATCACATCTTGCTTTGAAACCAGGTATAGTGCCCCTTTATGGATTGGTTGGTTGGAACAGCCATATTTTATTAGTTGCAAAATGTATAAATGATATCAATAAAACTATTTTTCAAATATTATCTATTTAAGCCAATCTCTAAATTACGAGATGTTCTTTAAAGACTTGGCACAAAAGTGTACTATGTTTTAAATTCAAAAATTGGCAACAAAGTATAACGAATTAAATTGAATATGTTGCTGACAGTAACTATGTGATTGCTATATGAACAAGACAATCTACATTTGTACAGTTTGTTTTTTGTATGCGAAATGTAACAGCGTTGCTAAATAACGGACTTTCTTCATACCAATAAGTTATTTGAGAAGTGGTGTTAGATTAATCTTGCCAGCTATTTGACTGACCGAGAAAAAAAAATCTAATGATAACGGAACTCAACGGTTGCCCACCCCGACTTCAAACGGTAGGCTTTTTATAGGTTGACTCCACTTGTTTCCCTCGTATCGTACCAGAATGTTACGTTTCCTTCTACAATCACCGTAACATTTGTTGCATAGATATTTCTGTTCATATATGACTTAATAATTAACGGAATTATGCAAATTTTATCCCCTATTTCATACTTGTCAATTTTTATATTTGATTCAAATTATCAATATGATTTAAACGAGAAAATTGAACAAATAGTCGATATTTCTTTTAGAGTTACCAAAGAACATGTGTTTTATCAAGCTACATGCGTCCATCTATATCTAAACTAATGTTAAAAAGAGGAAAGATTTGTATTTTTGTATGTTTGTAACGAAGAAATAAAAAAACGACTGGACCGATTTCAAAAATTCTGTCACTAGTAGAAAGCAATTCTATCAGGGAGTGACATAGGATACATTTTTATTTGTCTATCCCGAGCGAATCTGGGGCGAGCTCCTAGTTCGATAATCAGTTTATTGAACGCTATAATTGATTAAGAACTAATCTCAGCTTAGTTCCGCTATAAAATTACACGTATAAGGGAATTGAGGTCTTCCTTCGCGTCGCACGCCGGCTAATACAGTCGCAAATCTGATTAGGATGGGGAGGAATACGTTGAGATTGCGCATGCCTATAAAAGATGTTCATTAAAACTTCACTTAATTTAAATCTCGAATTTTATACAAACCATTCGCCTCACTGATACATAATGGGCGCTAACTTAGAGCCTTTATACGCTAATAACCGCTACACAGCTCTACCGGCTGTGGCAGTCTGAAAAACCAAGACCCACAGGCAATGACAGAATTTTTTTTTTT
>JWHW01027217.1:259183-275574 GCA_000931545.1 Papilio glaucus
TAGCTAAATATAATTTAGATGAGATGAAAAGTTAAATTTTAATGTTATATATTTCAGATGTAAGCTAGTTCGGAGATTAACTGGAGTGACGCATCCGATAAACCTGGTCCCGATCGACGAGTACAGGTGCGTGGTGCTGTGCCGGAGAGAGCTCAGGGTGTATGACTTAGACCAGGTGAATATTGTTTTAGGTTAGATTTTTTTATATATATATATATATACATATAAATTGACGTGTGCATCCCTTTATTTCGTTTTTTAGTTAAATGTAAGACCTTAAATAATTATGAGGTATGAGTTAGTGATTTTGACGTGAGTAAACAAACTTTATAATAAAAACTGTCTGGAGCGGTACTTCCAAACCAATACGACTTAGGGTATTTCGAAAAGAGAGTGTACTCCTGCCTTAAAGGCCGGCAGCGCGTCTGTAGTTCCTCCGGTGTATGTTCTTGGGCGTCAGTATTCACATAATATTACGCGACCCGCAGGGATTTTTCCCCTTTGTACTATAAAAAACACATAAGACACATAATACTATAATAAAAACAAAGACAGGACTGCTGAAAACTCAAAACAGGTGGGAAAACGCGACAATAGTTCAAAAATAAATATTCAACAAAAAAAAAACCTCGTATAACAATAAATTTAAAAAAAATATGCAAGAAAAATAAATTTAAAAAAAACCGTTGAAACTGTTCCAAATTCAAATAAGCATGTTTCTGACACGACTATAAGATTTTCCGCTAGCAAACATCGACTAACGCGGCTAAAGGAGTTTACCCTTACAACTTAAACACACTAATTCCAGGGCAAGTTCGTCGTGACGCTGAAGGGCGTGATGAACCAGAAGATGCCGTACTACGGGCTGCACGACGCCGCGCACCTCGTCGCGCTCTCCCGCAACCGCATGTACGTCAACCTCATGAACATTGAGACCGGTCAGTATCTCACCGCAACCTAACCAATGTTATATAAATGCCTAACCTAATACAGGTTACCAGTATAATGTATTACACGACAATAACATCTTTTTGACATTTTGTTACACGGCATGATACATTTATCATTTCCCTGCCTTTTTTGTGCCAATCATGTGGGGTCGGAACAGTAAAATTATAGTGTATACTGTAGAGGTTTTGACTACAGTTTTTACGGCCGGTCGCCTGCCTAACACCAATCCTCCGCGAGAATACATGACATACATTATCATAGTAACCAATAACAACTTGACATTTACCTATAATTCCAAGTTATTATACGCGAAATCATGCTACAAAAAAAATCCAGCTAGGAAGATAAACGAATGCATGCAACGTATATTCTATTAACGTTTTGTGCACGTGTTATTTATAGTAGCTGTGGACGACGAGCTTTGCTTTGAGCCTTGTCTTTTATATGTAAGATCGTGTTTTTAAATATAGCGCCATCTAACAAAAATATTAGATAACAGTAAGTTAGCCCTTGTCAACGCTCCAACATAGATAATGCAAAAACCTAACCTCAAAAGATGGCGCATATTATTTATTTTTAACGTTTTATGGACAAAACACCTTTGTAGATAAATTTAAAAATAGAAACCGTAGCCGTTTCAGAGATTCTGATTATATATGTATTGTTCGTTTAAAGGTATTAGATATTTGTAGCGACCCGCCCCGGCTTCTCACGGGTGGTAATTGTATAATCGATGTTCATTGTTCAACGCTGCAGTCTCAAGAAAAGCGGACATAGAATATCGTCCTAACATAAAGTATTGGTATCATTATACGGTTACTGTGTCTTACCATACTCATCACAATATTGACTTTAAACCTGTAACATTTTGATTCCAGGAGACTGTGTGACCACATTCAAAGCCGGAGAGGACAGGTTCCTTAACTCTCTGCTGGTATCTGGTGACGGAAGGTGGGTAACACGTAATGCAAACGTAAGTCACGTTAATCATCGCCCGATTCTCGGAGTCGTTACAATTTTCGTTTAACGTACATACTTTGTTCGTAAATTATTTTAGTAATATTTGTAGCAATTTATTTACAGTTTAAATTATTTACAGAACAGACACTTGTCTTATTTCTACAGATCACGATATTAAAGGAGCCATTAAACGGTTACAAAAAGTTTTTACAAATCTCTTAAATTACGATCATGATCTTGGACTTGTAATAAAAGCCAAAATAAAAACAGAGTAATACACATCCACCCCAGTCATCACAAATGTGACAATACGTGGGTCGATTCGAAAGCAGGCAGCAGATATGGGGCGCGGCGCGGGAGTGGTCGTATCCAGCGATCAGTCCCGATATCGTCGTGAGTGCCTGACACCAGATTCTATTCTTTTTCACCTTCCCATCTATTTCTAATAAGGAAAGGGAGGACGATTTGACCGGGGAGGAGATAAATAGAAAATAGAAGTATCATTTTTTCTGTATCCCCTCCTCTGTCCATTCCTACCTGGTGACGCATCTGCAACTCATTAGCTTGTTGCAGGTGCGTATGGTGGCGGTCGCTTGAAGCTGGGTAGACTTGCTCGTTTGCCATCTTCTTAGTATTAAAAAAAATTGCCAATCACAAATTACAATAATATTCGAAATATTTATTTTCACTTTTATCAACTTTCAGGATTCTTGTATGTGGCGATGAGACTCAGAAGCCATTCCCTCTGCTAGTGTGGTCATTGACTTCCCGGAAGCTCCTGTACGACCTGCGCATCCCGCACCACGACTTCATCACATCCAAAGCTGCCATCACATACGAAGGTATTACGCAAACAGTAAACACAAGTTATTGTTTATTGTTGTCTATGATTTAACATTACACATTATTTAATTACGTAATACTAATATTACGGATTTTATTGCGTTTATTTCACGTTAAAACATGTTCCCGAAGTTCCAAGTACTTTACAGTGCTCACGGTCGGGAACAAATTACATTAAATAAACGCAATAACGCGTAAAATTATAAATATAAGATTAATTAAAAAAAACACTACAACCATAAATCCGACGCTCCGCGGAAGAATACGCATCAAATGACACCTTACCAGGGTTGGATTTCGTAGTATAATTATGCTATTTGTACCATAATTTCACATTTTGTAGTATGTATTTAGTAAAATCGCTACTACGCAAAAGTACCATAATTTCGCCTTCGGGTCAACCAAGTTGTTTTTACATTATAATATCAAAATGTCTGTACGTACATCAACACCAAATGATGAAAAAACAACGGACGAGGATATAGCTATATAATTTGTTCCAAATGAAAGCCTAAATATTGTCAACAATAGATATATCGCACATTTTACGCTAAATCTTTTTCGGCAAAATATTGATGGAAAAACACTCTTTAAGACAATTTTCAAAAAACTATAAGATTTCCGATGAGATTCCGATGATTGAGTGTAATGGTCGCCATAGACGGAATTTGACGTGATTTAGGCGTTCATTTGAAATAATAAATAATTAAGTAATTCTTTAAAAATTCGAGATTTCAAATCCATAACATTGGGTTTTTGTATATGTCCAGGTTCATACGTATGCGTGGTGGCTCGCGAGCTGGACGAGCCGACGCCCAACTTTATAGTAGTGTACGATCTGCAGTCGGGCACGCTTTTCAAGAAGTGGAAGCCGGGCTGCGACACCGCCGCGCTCGCCATCAGCTCGGCCGACGGCTGCGTCGTGTCCGGCCTCGTCGACACCAGGATACTGGTCTGGGACCTGGTCACAGGTAAGGGCCTCCATCTATATAAATAAAAATAGCTGTATAGATAAAAATTACACAATTATTTTGACATATTTGAAGAGACTTCGATAATAAGAAAAGCTGTGGACCGAAAGAACCCAATTCGTGATCAGACGGAATACTAAAGCCGACAATATCTTCGTACAACTTTTACTATTCGTTATTTTAATTAAGCCTCAATACAATTATGTGTTTAAAATATTAATAAAATATAATAAAAGTTTCAATAAATTCTGTTATTGAAACTTTTGAAATTATATATTACTTATTTACATTAAGATTTCGTGGTCCACATTAATTCGTGGTCGAAAGATAATACAGGTTGTAGTCCACCATTTTTGTCTGACCGCATCACCACTTAACACCAAGTGGGATTGAAGTCAAGGGATAGTTTGTTCATTATAATAAAAAACAACAATTCTATAATCAATACAGGTAACTGTCGGCTGACACTGCGCGGGCACGCGGCGGCGCCCTCGCTGCTGCGGCTGTGCCGCGCGGGCGCCGTGTTGCTGTCCGCAGACCGCGACGCGCAGGACCTCTCAGTGCGACTATGGGACCTGCATACAGGTACAATACTTTTCATCACTTAAAATAATCCAATCTCCGGCTCGAAGGACCAAGTCTGTGCGGGCGTTACTAAATTTGAGCACAAATAGAATCCGTGAAAGATCAGTTTGTACATGATTTACATGTGTTTTTATAGCGAACAGTCAAGCACGAAATAAAACAAAATATAACCTATACATATAGAGTTCGTTCTTAATCATAAAGCTCGCAACGCCTCGAGATCATTATAAGTGAAGATATAATATAGAAGTAGTAAATGTAGAAGGGGGGATGGAGGGCATGGAGCCATCTGGCGTGAAAAAAAATAGTAACGGACAGCGACAGGCGCATTATTAAAAAAAAAACGAACCCCGAATTTAACTAATTGGTTCAATTATTTTAATCGACAGGTAAGCTAATCGCAGTGTACACACCGCCCGAACGAATCACATCATGTGAAGTACTCCTCGGCGGGTCAGTACTGGCGTTAGCGATGGAGAACTATAAGGAGATAGTGTGCGTCAAACTGCACGGGCCGCTGGTGGAGTCCGTCAAGACCGGCAAAGACTGCGAGTACGACGACCGGGGCTATGGAAATGAGGAGTTCGAAGGTAGGACCTTCGATGTTAGGGGCATGGAGAACTGCTGATGCGGCACATGAACTAAGAAACAGTCTGGAGACCAGATGTGACCAAGGGTTGAATATACGTAGTCTTTGACCATAATGTTAGTCATACATCGTGTTTCGCTTTTAATATTACTTAAACAATAAGTAACTTTATGAAGATTAAAGTTAAATCTGAATTAATACTTAACTAAGCAATGATTTATTTTGCTGGGGAATGTTTTTATTACCGTGAGTTCACACTAACAAAACATTTACATAAAACATATTGTCATTTCAGTTTTTATTTCAGAGAAAACAACATTTTTTATGTGAATATTTTTGGCAGTGTGAACACGGTGTTAGGATTTTTAGATTTGCAAAATAAATATTTATATTATAAGATTTTTTTGGACTGACGGCTTGAAGAACCAACTACAGATACACAATGATTCACTCAGCTTATAATTTTTTTTTTATAATCATCCTAGTCTGATTATAACCTGACGTAGTTCACAATCGATCGGTAACATAACCTAATCAAGTAAAATTTGGCACGCACGCAATCCGGGATCAAATCTGTTTGTGTTGGGAAAAAAAATATTTAAAAACGTCTCTATTTAATATTTTTTATATAAAAGCAAATTAACGATGTATTAATATTATGAGTCACACAGGCCACAGATAACGAAAACAGCGAGGAAAGTATTTATCATTCGCAACTCGTATGCTGAGTGAACAAAAAAAAAACAATGAATGTTTTTTGATCTATTACGCTTATTAATTACATTATTATAATGGTAATTGTATTTAGTGAATTTCTCTACCTGTAATGTTGATGTTTCTAGGATTAATGTGGTGAATTAATATGTAGTCATGTAAAGTAATAAGTCCTTGTTCCAAATATAATTTATAATCGATAGGTTCATCTTATCTATGCGTGTACAATAACATGAGACTTGCGTAAAAAGCGTCATACACTCCCATCTGACGTCTTACCTCCTCGCATTCGCCAACGTACAGCAATAGACGAAGCTCAAGTTTATTAGTTAGCTTTTCAACGACGTAACTTTCCGTACATTGTAGAAAGACTCCGCTATGACATTATCCGACTCGGGTCTCATATTATTGCGCACGAGTAGTAATCTTTTAAAATGTTTTTGTAAATTTATTTTTAAATCACTGGCTCTATAATGTACAGCCTTTGTCCAGTTAAAAAAGTATATGTTTTATCTATGGTTTTACTTTTCATCGTCCCTGTGATAGAAAATAGTATCAATTTGTATTGTAATATTATTTCAGTAATTTCATCCATTTTATAAACAACAGATATTCAATTTCATCCGAGATCTTTGTAGCGATTAATGTACGCCCACGTGCACGACTGTTGGACACATAGAGAGAGAGAGATAGGTGCATCACTACTGCTCATAACTTGGGCTTTTAAAAAAAATAACTTCTTCCAAATATACTCAATAAGCGTTCTGTCTTAGATAAGTAGTTAATATATTAATTTTGACGTGTAATAAAAACTATATAAATATTTGTACTAATTTTCTACACAGGGTCGCATTTAGTTACATTATTTTTTAATTATACGCTTTTAGTGTTAAGTAACTTTAAACAACTTTCAAATACTTTACATCGTATATATTTCTGTCATTATTAGCAATATATTATTTTTAAACAGAAGTATATCTATAGCATTTATAATTAATAATAATTGCTGTCTTTCGATCCCTTTTTAACTTAACAAAATTTATTAATATGCACATAAATAAAATTGTAAGTTTTATTTTAATATGCTACCAAAATATTCGACAATTTGTTCGTACAAATATATTTCAGTTGGTTTTAATATAAAATTTTTGCGTTTGCATGATGAAAGGATGTGTTGTCTTTGATATTGTGTATGCTATGAAGAATATTTTATTATTAAAAAAATATATATATTTTAACTCTAAGGATTACAGCAAAACTATAGAATGAAAATATTATAATTGATGAAGGAAAACCGGTGCCAGTGAGATTTTATCTAAAAAGGTAAATTGGCAGAGTGCCATTCTTGCAACTCCGAATTGCCGATCGAATATTTGGCGCGTGAAAATTCTGTAAAGCAATAGTTATTTGTCAAAAAATGCTCTCACAATAATTTTGTCACTATTTTTTTCGTAAATTACAAATAAATAAAAAAATCTTGGCTTAGAATTGCTTCACGTACAAAGCGCCTTCATTTTCAATTTTTACAAGTCAAAATAGTATAACAATGTTAAATACATTTTAATATTATAAGGTAATATGATGCGGGTTCATCATTAAGTAACAATTTTGTAAACAAATTGTTCATAACTCCTTTCAACCGCAAGCCATTTAGAAAAATAACATTTTATTTTATTTAAAAAAATAAAAAACCATAAACAAAGGTAGAAAAAGTTTGACAGTACTTGAGCGGGAATTTGAAGATTCCCGATATTAGTTTGAAAGCAAAAACTTAACAACGTTAGACGTTCTTTATTTTGAACATGCAATTACTCAACCTAGTACCCAACCTATAAATAATTGACAAAGATACTATATGATTACGGTTGATTATCAGTGTACAGATGAAACTGATTAAACAAACCGACCACAACTAATACTGCCATATCCTATATATGTAATGTAGTTCAATATATTATCTAATTAATTGATAAAAATCAAATATATACTTGTGCTATATCCCTCTGTGTCTCACTGCCTTTGTTTTATTTATGTATTATGTAACTGTTGTTTTTAAGTTTCAATAAGTTAAAATTATTACTTTCAGACGCACACATTTGTGATTACTTAATTTGTAATTAATAAATAAATATTATTATATAATTTGAACATAGTACAATAATATTTAAAAAAAAAACCTTTTAATTTCATTTGTAAGTACAATAATTTTTAGACAACACTTGTGTAAAGAACTGTACAATATACAATATATTTATATAAGTATATGTACCAAAGATGTAACATCTCCACCAAATTGATAATCCGAGACCCAAAGTGAAGGCAACTTAAATTGCCAATTGGCGACTTCGTAAAAGCCCGCTCGGTCAGCCATTCGTTTTCACACGAATACAAAATCTCCCTGTTTGTAATTTAAATGATGAGCTGATGAGAAAAATGACAGCTGGATTTTACAAGGTTGTGGGTATTTTTTAAGGTGGCTGCACTTTTTGGCCCCGGATGTTCCATAAAATCATGATGAACCATGATGGAGGTGTGTAAAATAATTTTTCATAGTATAACGTAATCTAATCTATATCTCTCTTGATGAGATGCGTTTTTGTAATATTCTTTTAAATTGTGTTGAAAACATTGATGGAATGAACAGTTTATTTAACAAAAATTATTTTCCAAATATTTCAGATCTACTTAGCGTATTGAAACAAACTTTATTACTAACACTTCATATGTACTTAAAAATTATTTATAAAGTTTTAATGCGACACTTTCGAGCCGCTCTGTACCACGTGACTTTTCTCTTGTATTTTTTAAGATTATATATGAATCCTCGAATTGATTTTAGTAAGTAAAAGTCTTTATGCGTCTTACCTAAAAAAAAAGAAGTTTAATTCATAACAAAAACAAATGACCTGCGGGCAGTGAATATGTTTTGATATATAAATGAACTTTTAACTTGTTAAAATCAGATTCGATATTTATATTTTAATAAAGTTAACAGGCTGGTCCTTGGTAAATAATCAAGTAATATTAAATACTATTTATGACTACTATGTAGAAATTTTGAAAATCAATTAAATGGTGTAAATTAATGAAAATGTGTAATCAATTGAAATTGTTATTAATTTGTGTATTCTGGCAAACTGCCTATAATTGATGTCCTGATTAAATTATCGTAACAATTATATTGTTTTATTTTAATCACCAACCACAAACATTGTAGGATTGTGTGATACGAGCCGATTAGTATATCACAACCAGGGGGGGAGGGCAGCTGCTGTTGACGCCTGGATTTGGTATACATACTGTTATCGGTAAAAGTGGTAGAGACACGTTATAACTTTCTGTACAATATATTATACGTTAACTTTAAAAAAAACGCGCTGCGCACTGCCGATCAGCCAACAGTGTTCCCCTACCGTGAATGAGGATTTTAGAGCGCATAGAGCGGCCTCGAGGTAAAGGTAAAACAAGAATGGCTTAAAAAAATCGCAATTTTCACCCCTGGACCAAAGGTTGGGTACTCCCCTGATCACAATCTATAGATTCTGCTTATCCCTCTAGGTTAAATTCGAGAGCAGGAATAGAAAGAACTATAGATGTTATATCCATACATTATCACCGGTCAAATCAAAAAGTGTTCCAAAGACAGTGACAGCAACATTCACACATGTCAAATGGTGTAAAAAGGATAGCATAATTAAAATAATGAGAAAAAAGAGGACAGCTAGTGTTTGTCACTCACTTAAACGTTAATATAAACACGACGTAAGCTAAAAAAAAACGTCCAATTCATTTGGGACATTTTCGAGTCCACTTTTCATTCACACGCTAATGACAATTGTCTACTACATATTATAATATCATTGGATAAGGGTTTTTAATTTGATTTGCACTAGTGAATGGAGTAATAATCTGGAAATAAAACAATAAAATTTGTAACCAATTTTTATTTTAAATTACATTTATTCACAGCAAAATAATAATAATACTACGACAGGAAAGTTCATAAATTAACAAGATTGGAACAGACCCTTCTTGCGCATCTCCTCAAATTCCTTCTCGGCATCATATGTTCTGAAATGAAAATTTTGCTTATTTATTTTGCTAAATATAGAAAGAGCAGCTGTTTTAACTTGCATTTCCATTTCATCCTATGAATAATCATTAATAAAATTAAATTTTAATAGGCATTCTTAGTTATTTATGCTTTATCAATTAAGGGTCCTTTGCTCCAACTATAACACACTAGTGGTATATTATTAAAAAGTTTACTGACACTAATTGGTAAAAGCATCTAGTAGCATTCGGGTTTTATTGAACAATGAATGGAGAATTTTGATGACATTTGACAACACCTTTATTCCACTGATGACCTATGCATTTATGTAGCCTCTTCCCATCCTCTCTTTCTCGCCTTTCCCTTCCCCATTTCCTCCCTTTTTTTCTCCACAAATGTGCATCTAAGTTTCCTGTTTGCTTATGTTGAAGGATTGAGTGAACTACTTTTTAAAACAAAAGTTATAGAAATCCTATAAAATAAAAAAATGTTTGGGTTTTAGCTATGCTGTATATAAGAACTGATTAGAAGTGACAGACTGGTATTCAGCAAACATCTTCGCAAAATAAAATCTAAATTCCAGTATTGGTGGCCAATAAATCAATATTTTTTTTTCGAAAATCAAACTTTGGACATTAAAAAACATCCCATACCTGTAGAACTCGGCGTAGCGCCTCTTGCGTTCATTTCCGACGAGCTGCTTGAAGCTAAAGCCGGCCAGACCGGCCAGACTGAGAGCCACTATCAGGTTGCGCTTGATGACATTGTTCAGGAGTCCTCGCATCTGTGGCTTGGCGATGGTTGATACTGCCTTGTCTGCCATCTAGTAGAGGTTAATTGAAATATAATTAAATAAGTTGTTAAGAGTCAGTTGTACCTTAAGAGCTCTTAGGTTGAAATCTATATTAATATAAGATATTTATTCCATGTGTAATTGTTTTTTTTTTTGGGTCTGTCCTGTTCTTACAAATTTGGAACCATGCAAAGAGTAGTTTAGGTGTAGTCATAATAATATCGAACTTCATAATTAATGTTATTTGTTTCATATTTAATAGAATATCCAAGAATACATGTTAATATCAAGTTTATGTTTTAGGAAGATAAAATTGAATTTTGCTATGACTAGCCTATTTGGAGTAATAGTTATTTATTTTAACTTAGCATGTAAAGCCTCTTGCGTTTTGTGTTATCTGTAGATTTGATAACAAGCAAAAAATTTAATTCTGATAACATGCTTATAACCCAAAAGTTTCAAAATTCGAACATATTAAAATTAAACAAATTGTTGATCGATAGTAGGATTAAAATACTGACGTCATTGTGAAAATACAGACGACAATTAATTTTAAAAAAGCTATTACCTACACGGATATTTGACAATAAAAATAACTAGAAATCTGGGATACAAATTTATAAAATTGATAGTAATCTATATGATAAATATTTCAAGATGTTTAAGTATAGATATTGCATAATAAAAAATGGAAATATAAAAATATACTGGATTTCCAAAACATATTAGTTGCATTGACAATCCTTACATAACATTTGGTTATTTTTATTGTTCGATTTTTGTATATTTTCACAAATATAGAAATAATTGAAATTATGAAAGAAATAACAAAATAAACATTATAAATTGAAATAACTCACGATTTCGATTGGTTTTTCACTAAAACCTGCCCTGCTCGATAATTACGGATCACGGCAAGTAAAACAGTAAAGTCGTTTTCTATTACACTGCAGCAAGATTTTACTATACATTAGCATAGCGCAGCCGCGCCTATAACGTCACGTGGTGTCAACCGAAACGCTTTTTCTATTGGTGTGTAAGGTTTAAAGACAAATGACAACCAATGAAAAGACAGTATTCTTATCAATTAGTTTCAACGCAAACGAAGTTGCCAGAGAGTTCAAAAAATCCATTGATTGATGCTGAGCTAAGCGACTAAAGTAGATTTTTTAAAAGTCAATAATACTTATTTTATTATAAAAATATACGATAGTTACTAATAGTTACAATTACCAGAAATGCTATTTTTTAATAATTATTAAATTACAAAACAAGTTAAATGTTGCACGAGTTGGATTGATGACAATATTACTCAATGTAAAAAAACTTTTATCTTTTGGAAATAACATGTGTAATTTACGGCTGAACATATTCATTCAGTCGTATCAATGAAATGACTTGTACCGTGTTACTTATAAGCGCAATAAATGTATAATTTTATACTCCATTTTTAATAAGCTATGACCTAAGTATTCTATACGAAAATAAACCCACCAAAAGTTGATCCATATGAACAAGTCCATCCACACAACTAGCATTGAAAGCAACGTACTACAATAATTACTGCATGTCAATATAATAGATTGAATTATATATTTAGTAATTATCAACCTTCCCACGTTATTTTCACTACTCTTAATGTATGAAAAAAGGTTTCTTTAACGTTATCTTTTATCGGTAATGTAGATTTTCTACCGTCTTGAAGAGAATGTCTCACTTTCTTAGAGATGCGTCCATTCAGAAACGGATTTTCTGTCGAAGAGTTTGTAGGAAAGAACAAACCAACTAAAGTGATATGTCATTAGCGGGCGAAGAGTGAAGTCTTGAAAAAGTCGTCGGGACGTCTTTTCTTTAGTTCACGTTTTCTTTTTATCTTATTATTACGCTATCCTTTTAGAAATATTCGACGTGTGGATTTTCCTGTCCCTATCACTGAAACACTCTTGAGTGGTGATATCTATAGTATAAAATATGCAATAATCAAGGGCGTTCTCGGCGCCCTTTCTTTTTGGAACGACGAGAAAAGCAGATTTCATCAGTCTAAAAAATGAGCAATGTACGGCGTTACAAAAAACAAAGACACCGATTTTCTGATCAGCCAATCATAAGAAGTTCGAGACACTTGACATTGTAGCACCCCCTTTTCACGTACACACCACCACCGCACGTACCTAGGTTGCCTTAGGGATAATCTCTATCTTCCGTCCATCCCATAATCTCAAATATTCAAGGCCAACGAAAGTTAAAAAACAAAAAAAAATTCTAATTACTAATTAAGTAAAACAAAATTGTTCACTATACAAGGACCTCAGAAATCTAAGAGTCTGATCAAAAGCTAATATAGTCGTCAGCTGTTACTCCTTGTCCTAGGTGAATGACAAATGCGACGCGACTCAATGCGATGTCCAATATGTACTCGCATGTGACAAGACACGCGTTAAGTATAGGTGGCATCATATTGCATAGTATTGCGTCGCATCGCTACATGTCGCGATCCATCTCATCTAGGACATCGCGAATGGTCCGGTTCACGGAAATACTGCAACGTCGCAGAATAGACTCGGAGTAAAGGTATTGTGCGATCCGTCTTATGCATGAGGTCCGCAAATTCCACCCCCTTCTTATACCCTTCTCCTTTTTTATATCGAAGGTGGTAAACGAGCGTGCGGTTCACCTGATATTAAGATGACCGCTACCATTAGCCATCTGCCACAAGCTAATAAGCGCAGATGCGTTTGCCTACTTTCCTTTGATAGAGGAAGGGATAAATAGTCCATGTCCTTTTCCTACACATCCCATCCTCTCTCCTGTCTCTCTTCTCCTTATCCCCACCACACCTAATCTATATGCTATCCACTACCCTGTTCCACTAGTAATAATTAATTAATAATTGTTGATGGTTAGCATGGTCATTACATCTACTACAACAAAGGAAAAGGTTCTACCATATTTTTTTAAACAAAACATATATAAAAAAATATATCAAAGCTTTTTGAATAGAGCTTCTAAAGGTAGCTTTGGTAATTCAATAATACAAGAGACAATTTTTTTATTCATTTATTAATAAACTAACTTTACAAATTTAATAATAGCAGAACAATAATAATCCTTATTTCTTTTCATTCATAATAATATGATAATAACTCACCATGACTCATAGTAATTTATGAATATAATTATATGATTTTAAAAATAATGTAGAACGACAGAGAAAGCAACTTACAGAAAATAATGCACAATAAAAAGGGGTAGGTAGACGAACTTCAATATTTGCCAGCAACAAAATTTTTACAGTCGTTCGCGTCGTTTGCTTCTCTCCCGAGGGAGACCACCCTTCCCGATTAAAACTCTACTAGAAAAAATATTACAATAACATAAAGTTAATTTTTTTATTGTATCAATTCTTTTATTTACTATTTCTCCATCTTTATGTACAAGTTATATCATGTTTACATACCAAAACTATATGCTATCTGTGTTGTGTAACCCCTATATACTATATTTATAGTGTTTTAAAACTATTTGTATTTTCTCTTTTATTATAATTATGTATAATTGTATATAATAGATAATTCATCGGCATAAATTACTATCAATTAGTTGAAAATTAAAAACAAAAACAATAAACTAAAAAAATGATTACTATACACCCAATATACAGAGCTAGTTTTGAGAGTCCTTTCACTATTATTATATGGTACACGCAGTTCATTTATATATTTATAGTACAAGGCTTCGTATTACTATACGGAGGGGTCGGTTTGCGACAGTGGCCGCTGGCGCCAGTGTCGCCAATACGTATGTACAAGGTAAAACACCGACAGCTCCCCTTATCAAAATCCATCCAAAAAGAAAAATCTTAACACATAACATATATTAAATTTCCCCATCTATACATAAAAATTTACAAGAGATTGTACATCGGCCGTACCGATAATTCTCTTAAACTAATAATTTAAAACGATAAAAAAAAAACAAGGCTTCATTTATTTTTGTTACGCAGTTTGAACGCGCTCTCTTGTTACACCGCCCGTCGCCGGCGGCTGGCCGTCGCTCCGCTATTATAATACTAATATATTATTCAACAACAAACGCAGTAAGACCCACAGCTCCCACCACGGCACATGTTATGGGGCACTATTATCAGGCGTTGTGATTTTACAATTATAAAATATTCGTTATATACTATATCATTACTACGTACATACTAAACACATTTTGTATCACTGTTCCATCCTAACAAATAATCATTTGAAGTAGGAAATATAGGAAATTTGAGGAGCTGACCTAAGAAAGGAGTAAAGTGGATAGATTGTTAGGATGTAGGTACGGGTGATGTGTAGAGCGTACTTAAGGCAGTCGTTACTATAAACCATTTAGTATAAAAGTAATTAAAGATTCACATCCACATATTATTGCTTTGGATCTCATCCTCTCAGACATTAGGAACCGCAAAAAAATACATGCAAAAATATTTTCACCATGCTCACCGCTTTGAACGCGCTACACTATGAACACCTTATAAATTTTTATTATTTAGCGAAACAAACATTGCAAGGTTCAATTTTGAAACATCCAATTCATCTATCGCAATACGCGAACCAATAAGTTCCCTAAAGTGACAACGCACGTGGCATTCACATGATTCCATAAGAATCGAAAAATATATTTAATCTATGCATTACTATAAGTGACTGTATATATCAAAATATTGTGATAATAAATACTAGCAACTACTAAGGAAAACAAATTCCTTTTTCTTTTAAAGTCCAATCAAATATGTACACAGTGCAAAAAGAAATGCTGGCTTATTATTACTATGTCAAGGATCACTGGGTTTGAACGATTCAATTCATTTAAAACGATTCTACAAACATTTAAATAGTCAACAATGGGGTAGGTTCCAAAAAAAGATATATATACGAGAATTATGAAATTAATAATGGGGCGTCAAAGTAAAAAGTTTAGTATACTGGAAGCCCGAACAGATGAACTGTTGAAACACTCAGTCATGTTTATTATCATTTCACTAAGAAATTATTCAAGTTTCGTGTCACATTTAAATTACAATTATTGGTCGTGAATTCCTTAAATATAAAAACACTAATGTTACATCGTAATAGCGGCGAATGTATTACACGGGAAGCCGCCATCTTGAAACAAGCGCCACTTTTTTTTAAATTTGGAATCAATATAAGAAATATTACCGAATCCAAGATGGCGGTTTCCCGTAAACACGAATAAAAACTACACGCGGTTCACGTCACCGATCACGAAGTTACAAGTTACGTGCAAAAACGTATGAAAATATCTTTTAAAACTTTATGCATTTATTTTTATATCTCTCGGGTATTTAACCTATTATAACAATGTGCCTACAGTCAAGTGCTCTTTTGTACAATAATGAAACATTTCTTCCTAGTCACTAAGCTAAGGCTCCCACGGTTGGACCAAGCTCATCCGTCGAATTCAGCCTGATGATGGTAAAAAAATACGTCGATGTTCTTAAAAATACTCAATAGAGGAAAGTAACTTACATTTAAATGAAAACGACAAGTGCTCTATAGTGAATGGTAACATTTGTTCACTAGTTAAAAAAATAACATAAGCGGTCGGAGTTCTTGTGATGTCAGGAACGGGGCAACTGTTTGAACACTTCCATAGACATCGACTGACGACCATCAACCATTCCCGCGCTCGCTACTCGCTGGCACAACACAACACAACACACTTCAACTTTCACCGTCACATTTTTATTGCACTAACTATCCAAATCGTTGAGATTCATTAAATCCAAAAAGCCGACACATTAATTTTGAGATACACCCCACGCACAAAGATTTGGACAAAAGACACCAATCTTCATTAATTTCAATTTCAGAGTTCATTGATAATGGAGGTAAAAGTTCTTTTTTTAACTTTTCGGTGAAA
>JWHW01027217.1:283296-302959 GCA_000931545.1 Papilio glaucus
CCCGCCGAGCCTAGCCCATCGCTGTCCGCTGCCATACTGCACATACAAATAAAATATACTGTATAATTATCACAACCAACATTTTTATGTAAAGAAACTCAAAATTATAAGTATACATGTGTTGTCCATGGCTTTTTCTGGATAAAAGGTACTCTATGTCCTTTTCTGTGCCTCTGAGAATGTGGGTAAAAAGAATTACGATGATCAGGTGAGTGAATAAAAAAACAAACTTACACTCATTTTAATACATCAGATAGAATCGCATACAGCACACTTGTTGACCACTAGAATGTTCGATAGTGGTTATTAAAAAAATGTAATATCGAACATCATGTATTTCATTTAATAAAAGGGAGGGTGGTCATGCCATAATTATTAGTATACACTATACATATATCTATAAATGGAAAGAAAATTATAGTTATTTGTCTTTATGCCGCCTGTTATTGTAATGCATTAAGAATAATATGTCAATATATTAATTTACCAGTGGTAGATAGCTATTAAAGGGTTCGGTAAGTTCGTAATAATACTGAATAAGGACATGATAATTAAGGATTTCTATTTTTTATTTGCAACATTTTTGTTTGCAACCTTCCACATTTGAGTTTTACATTGATTGACCAAGATATTAAGTTCCATTCTCCCTCCTTCTTAAATGTCACTAATAAATTTTTCCTTCATACATTATGAAGAAGTTATCAGTATGTAGTTTTGTAATGTATTTACATTAAAATACATACATACATATAAAACTGTAATTATACATTCGTACAGTTGTAATTATATAATTGTACAGGATAGGAATAATTCCTGTAATATTAAAAACTAACTTGAACTTAACCATACTTCGCGCACATTGTTTATTTAATTAATTCATCACTCTTAAAATATTTATTTATGCTATGTATTTAGTAGAATGGAACAAACTCACTACTAGCGTCATCAATAATTAGTAAACTTTCATTAATAGTTAATCTTCAGGTTTCAATGCAAAATTTTTTAGAAATTATATCCAATTTAATTATTTTTTCTAATTTTTTGTAATATTGTGATGATATTTACGGGCGCATGCATGCCTGTGGTCATCACGCACGGACCAGTGTACGCGCGCGCATGCGCACTTTTATACGCGCTTGCTAAGGAATGTGTGATTTTGTGTGCGTGTTTGTTGCGGTTCTTTAGTGGGGCACTAATTATTACCTTGTGTTATAGATGGTTCTCGACAAGTCGAATGAGAATTTCAAACCCACAACCTATGATTCCAGTCAACAGTCATGATAAATTTTCCACCCCTATTTTTGGAACCCCTTTATAATCACTACCATTTTTTTATGGATAGTTAGATTAATTTAAAACCATTTCGCGTTCTAGTAAAAGTTTGATATGGTAATTGGTATAGCTACAAAAAAATATTTTATAAAACCTTATGCACCTAAATCAGTAATTACAAGTTAGCCGAGATCTAAGTACAAAGAACTTTGGATATAGGTAGTTAAATGATCATATTTTCAGCCACAAATCTAAGATCTTCCATTGAACACATAATTTTTCGGACATCCTGTATATGTATGATAAGAATGACGGAAAAGTTTTAGGCACTCAGGGTTAAGTGACAACACAAATGGGATGTTAAAGTTGGTTAACCTGACATAACATGATAGCAATACCCAGGACAATGTGTTTTGCTACCCCTGCCGATTTTAAATCTCTCGGTCATTATATTATCATGGGGAAAAATATGTTTTATAAGCCTTATTTTGTTTTGTTCTCTACAGTGGCAACCACATAACCAATATATAAATTTAACTAGAGGATAGGTAGATATATTTACTTTATTATTTTCAAAAAGTCCAAAATTATGTTAATTAACACAAGTATTTTATCAAAAACTTGCTTAAATAACCAGTTTTAAGTAGTATTTCTATTTCATTAATTTAATCTGTCTAAAAACAGACATGAGTTTCAATCCTTAATCATAGAGGGTAGGTAAAGTTCAAACATTATTGTAAAAATGTTTCCAAGGTGTAAAGTGATAACTTCACTTTCAGGTTTGCAATGTAACAAAGTACACGAATTATACAGTTTGTTATATAACTTGAACAAGAGAAGAACACAAGTTCATTGGCTAAAAAATCTGAGAGTTTAACTTGATTATCCTATTTCATAGTTAAGAAGCTATGAGGTTTCAAAGAATCCTAATTTCTGTTGTAACAAGTGAGTTACCCCCACCATACATACTCCATCCTCATACATACCTAGGTCCAATACTTAATGCACTTCTTTGTTCATTACACTTCCATTCCATAATGTTTACTACAAGATAGTGCCTATAATAATCAATCGGGACTATTTAACCTTCACATCAAGGATTGTCAACAATATATTTAAAATTTTGAATAAATATAAATATGTATACTAAAATACAAAGTACTAATTAAAGAAATCAAATAAAGTTATTTCATTGAAGCCCATTAGTTAATGAGTTTACTATCATGCTTCAACTAGAGTCAATGATCTTTACTAGTCACGGTCAAGGGCCAGTTCATACATTAACATACAGTACATTGTTTAAATTGTATGTTAGACATATTTAACAAGAAAATTTGTAATTAACAATAAAGTTTGATCGTTGATCACATCCCGCTCATCCTATAAGGATGGATAGACAGCTATAATTGTTCTTTGTATAAGTTATCATATATATGTATGTAATTTTAACTTTTTTTAGTTATATATAATAAATATAAAACCTTTTTATTGCCATCAAAAAGTACAGATTTATGCAACACAGTTATACATTTTGTAACAGTGATGGCAAGAGGGGGTTGCTCAGCTTGGTCGAAATCCAGTCTCGAGCTGGTTTTCAGCCACCCCCCCTTCCCAAGGTGTAAGAGGGAGAATAAACAATTGGGGGTCGCTATACACTAGTTATAAACTTTTGAATAATATGTGACGCGCTCGTATGTATGTATGTGTGTGTGTGTGTTTTGTGTGGGTGCGTATGTATGTATGTGGGGACAGATTTGTGTGGATGAGTTTACATAGTATATATATGTATGTTTTATTTTGTTTTAACATTAATGACACTTGATTTTTCATACAATACATAACACATCTTTAGGTGTTGAATATCCTAGATCCCTGTAAGTGCTCACCTTTATTTAAGAAGCAACATTAAATTTCATGTTCCTAGGCCCAGTAGTTTTAGATGTGCATTGATATTTTAGTCATGTTTCCCTGCTATACATTGTCTACTCCAGTGTTTTTCAATGTGTGGGTCGCGAAGGAAGAAAGGTTGCGATGATTCTATAGCAATATTTTTTTTTTTACAATAAAGTTTAAAAATGAACTAAACTATCCTTTGTATCAAATATACATAACATTTAATAAAAAAAAAAAACTTATGAGATCACTTCCATTTTAAAGATTTGTATCAGCTTAACAAAAAATGAAAAAAAAATCTTATGAGAGGTCTTAATGCGAAATATTTCTTAAATCAGCAAACAGAAACAGCTGTCAACAATTTGTATGAAATTTTGTATTTAGGTATGGTTAATTATTTTTCAATTAATGTATATAGGTATGTGTTCTATTCCAGAATATGAAATGGATCCAGGAATATATATTCAAAGTAGTGGGAAAGATATTGTAGTGCTCAAGGTAACATTGTACATCATGTAAGTAGTCAAGAAATTCTTGCAGTGGTCAAGGAGTCAAGGCAATGTTGTCCATCATGTACATAGTCAGAATGTTAATGAAGTGCTCAAGGTAACATAATAGATTATATAAGTAGTCAGAAAGTTATTATAGTGCTCAAGGTAATATTGTATATCATATAAGTAGTCAGATAGTTCTTGTAGTGGTCAAGGTAATATTGTACATCATGTAAGTAGTCAGAAAGTTCTTGTAGTGGTCAAGGAGTAAAGGTAACATTGTCCAACATGTAAGTAGTAAGAAAGTTATTGTAGTGCTCAAGGTAACATTGTATATTTTGTTAGTAGTCAGAAACTTCTTGTAGTGGTTAAGGTAACATTGTACATCATGTAAGTAGTCAGAAAGTTATTATAGTGTTCAAGGTAACATTATATGTCATGTAAGTAGTCAGAAAGGTCTTGTAGTGGTCAAGGTAACACAAGTTTTAGACCTGACGGAGGTCCTTCTTCCTGCATGGTTTGTCTCATAAAAGTTTTACTAATTTTATTTTACATTATGTAAGTAGTCTAAAAGTTATTGTAGTGGTCAAGGTAACATTTTACATTAAGTAGTCAGACACTTCTTGTAGTGGTTGAGGTAACATTGTACATCATGTAAGTAGTCAAAAAGGTCTCACTACTCTTTTAAATAACACTTCACAAAATACATGCCCCATTCTACCATTCTTAAAGTATTGCCATTATGGTTTTATAATGCTGAAATTTTCCTTTTTTTCCAAGGTTTGTTTTTCATGTTAATGATTAATATACAATTCAACTGTAATTAAGCTCTAACAGTGATAAAGTCCACAACAACAACATCCATGCACAAATGGGACAGCTCAACCAGTTAAATAACACAATGTCACCGAAGACAGACATGAAGTAGAAATATGCCTCTGTATTTTGTCAGGTGCCAGAGATCCAATTTTAGTTCTCTATCCTTTTCCATTCCTACCTAATAAGGATAGGATGGGAGCGGGAAGAGGATTAGACAGGGAGAGCGTAAATGGGCAAAAGAAAATCTACCTCATCTGTCCATTATAGGTAGGCATGCATATGACATTTATTTGTTGCAGATGAGTAGTGGTTTCTTAACATCAGGTAACTAGCTTGCTTGTCTATATATATCTGAACTAAAAATATTATGGTTTTAATGTTAAAACATATTAGTATAAAATATGCCATGATAAATTTAAGCCCTAATATTTGATCAGGACTTTGATTATATGTTAGATAATACATACATTGATAAATCACAAGTGGGTTGAGAGTTAAATCTAGGGCCCACACTATTAAAGTGTAGCTAGGCCATTGGTGATCTAGGGGTCAAGTTGAGGTGGACAACAAATTAAACTCTAGTCTAATATTATATTGTATGGCAACGTAAACCTACCCCTAGAATCGATAATTAATAATTATCCAACTACTATTTATTCATCATTCCACTGACCAATTTCCACTTTGTGGGGTCAGCACTACAGTTTTTCTTTCACATCTTTCTCTCAACTGTCATCTTAGTATTCACTCTTTTCTCACTCATGTCATCTTTCACGGAATCCACCTTTCCTTAGGTCTACTCCAAATTCACATTCATATCTTAAACTCTCCTCATAACATACTCATACAATACTAACCTATTTTTTGTACTCTTATTTTAAAAAACAACATACATACATAGCTATCATTGACTGGGGTTAAAGTCACCAATATCTTTTTTCTAATACATATTTGTACATTAAAGGAAGAAATGGGTCACATACTATGAAAGTATTTTTATTATAACTCAGTAAAGTTACACTTCTATAGATCTACTAAAATAAAGATAACTATCAGTTTGCACTTAAATTTTTCGCAATCACAATATTTTTTAAAAATTACATATGTAATTTCTTACATACATGATTACAACTATGTATCAGATTAGTAAAAAGAATCTAATATATAAAATCAAATAATATATTTCAATTTAAATTAAGTTAATATGAATAAGCATAAATAAATTTTTAAATTGTAAATAATTATGCGCTCCAGCACATAACCCAAATGAGTAGACAGAGATCACAGATTTCCATCTGATGCAACCCTGGCACACTTCTCTTGCCTCTTCTACATACAAACATACATGGTTATTGATTAAAAGTACTCCTTATATTCACCCTTCTTTAGTATGTCTTATTAAATGTAGTTTTCATAGAATTTATCCAAAATATATGTTGATGAAAATTGTGACAATTTGTTTTTCAATAAACACAGTAGTTAAAGAGGTTATAAAATCAGAAATTTGCAATTAACAAAGAAAATGATTTTGTTATTGAGTAATTTTTATATCTGTAGGTTTATGAAAAAGATTTAAATCATTTACATTGTACAATTGTGGAAAAGAGCACAATTCTATCTAACCTTAAATAATTTATAAGAATCGAAAACGAAATTTTAAAAAGCGCAAATGCTATTTACATAATATGAGAATAAGAAACCGCAAGACCAAAAGATATTAAACAAAATAAAAAGACAACCACTGTGTAAATATATTTCGTTAAACGGAATATTTCCTAGATCATCTACAAGGTCGTAATTTCATAAACTTCGCCGCATGTTACACAACGAAAATATTGTTGTTTTATAAGTTGTTGGACAAAATTAGGTTTCCTATTCAACCTATACCGCGCGGTACGCACGACCGACCGACCTCCTGTCAACCAATGTATCCATTTTGTGAGGACATCTATGTTTGACACCCTTCGAAATGTAAATAAACTAAAAAAAAAGCAACTCACCTATCATACAATGTCACATTCCGCTCAATAACACAAAATTTCTATTGTCTCGTGTCCCAAACCATCCTGGAAAATCAAGCTCAACATTACAATCCACCGGACGCAAGGCAATATCGGTCCTATGGGCACTGTCCTGTCCACTACTTCAGCAACATATGATAATAGCCACTATTGTTTCGCCCCAGGTATTCCCGGGGCACTGTCCACAACGTATTTTCGATTTTTCACATATAGTCACAAGCGTACAAATACGCGAATTTAAACACGAATCTAAACCACTGATTTATGTTCCAGTGACGCAAAGCTCATATATCGTGAAGAGCAGCAGCCATTTTGAAATGTACGGGGAGTGCAATCACGGCATGGAACAATCGTAATTTATAGACGTTCTCGTCATCTGCCAATGTTTAATGTTGTCGCAAATTACAATTAAGTTTAGGCATTTTCCATTTCCACACTTTAGATCACAAAACTTCACTCCATTTTCCCATTGAAACTGTCCAAAACAACCTAAGCGACATCCGATAATTCCAGCTTACCCCATTTGCATGACACACATAGAATTAAAAGAAAACACTCAAAACACATAAAATCGTACATAAAACGTGTCGCGCCGAATCATAAGAAGTTAACGCATCTCATCAGTATAACAGTCCAGTAGTAAAATCGCTAAAAAGATTGGTATATATTTTACAAATAGTTATTCGGTACGAACAATAACAACGGCCGCCATTTGCAATTTTCAACTTGACATGCGCATTGACTCGAAGTAGACAACATACGTAGTAGCCTTCGGGTGTAGTACATTTTAACAAAACGAAAAATAAAGTTCTTAATAATGTATAATTTTTGTTTATATTAAACTAAGTTAAAATAGCGGATATAAAAAATACAACAATGGAGTGGTAATCATAACTTATTAATTTATTTTTTAATAATTAACTTAAACTATACGCCTTTACAAAGTTACATCATGGGAAATTCATGCTCCACTGAAGACTAAACGTGATTGGTGCTTATCATAATCTTCATGTTCTTGTAAAATATTACCAATTCCGATTGGTTGCCGCCATGAAACGTGAGGACACGATTCACTTCCTGTTTTCTTAGCGATAATTAAAAATAAATTTGAATATAACTTCAAGTTTTAAACAAATTTCCAATAAAACTAGATCCTTGTAAAATCTATTTATAGATATTTATGTGATGTTATTTTGGTGGTGGTATAGGTACTGATTGAAATAGTCCTTTCCGAGCCATTTCATCTGCCCAGTCTTCGAATTCTCCTTTTCTAAAAATAAAAAATAATATATAATTTATACATATTGTACGCCGGTCTTCTTTTGGTTCTCTTCACCTTAGAAAATCGGTATACTTGACCGTTTGAATGAAAATGTTACCGAATGGTAATTTCATACTCTTGTGGTTGCGATCATCTTTTATATCCTCTTTGGTTGCGATTTGCAATTATAAGGCTATCATGAATAATTCAACATCATTTGAAATAATCCATCAAACATCAGGCGATCAATGTTTTCAAATACTTACGAAATTATATGTCTCACTGAAAATATACTATACTACACGATATTTTATATCTTTTTCTTAATTTAAGTGAAATATTATTATAAGTGTACTAGTTAATACAACTTGGTTCTTTACACTTATAATGAAGAGCATATTTGACAAAATATTATATGTTAGCAGTCTAGTCTATTGTCAATGATTGGCATCTGCAATCTGTGTTGAAAATTATATAGTGTAATCTGTACTATGTAGAATTAGAAAATTGAAATATTGAATGGAACTTAGTGAAAGTAATTGACAACAAAAAGCTTTTTACAGTAAAAGTTAATTTAAAACTGGCAGGTGTGAACTGTTATTATTAGCGTTTTGTCTAAGGTAATTTTCTATGGTATTCGTTTAGACTTTAGTTAAAATTTTGTTAATAAATAATTATAACATATTAAATTTACTATCCAATCTAAATAATTCCAATAGATACATCCTTACGTCTTAAAAGATTATTAAAAAACTACGAATATCAGTCAAGTAATTATTATTTTTTCCTAAATACATCCTACTAGAAACAAATGTTATTCTTATATTTGTCCGGTTTAAATCATAATCGTGTTTTACTTTAAGAAAGAAAATATTATATAAAATATGAGTATAAATAGTATATAAAAAAGAAATACCCTAGCATTTTGCCCTTATGATCTTTAACTAGATTTGTTAAAAGATAGTGTAGAAAAGGCTTAACAGAGCCATTCATTACAAGTTAAATAAAATATAGAACTTTAAAATCTCAAACAAAAAAGTTTTTGTTTTAAATACTGTGACTATCTGTTTAATTTGTTTAATAATGTTATTATCCTCAGGTGAAAGTTGAGTTCATGATTAAAATGTCTTGTACATTTTCAAGATGACACATTTTGATACTGATTTTCAAATTATGCCATAAAGAAGTTGCTAGTGAAATTTTACATCTTATGAAGTCATGTTTCAGGCAAAACTAATTACTTACTTTGAAAGGTGACAAACCTAGAACAATCTTATTGGCCTTATGGAAATATTTAGTAGTATTCTTTACAATAAATTAAAACAAACAAAAATGTAAATTGTTGTAGCTGCATTTAGACGAAACACTTTCTGAATGGTTTGTTATGGAAAATAATCTACAATATACTTACGCATAGAATTCACGGTACTTTTGTCTCCTTGGTACACCCACAAAGAAATAAACTGATGCACCACTTAAAATCGACAGCAATATTGCTTGGGTCAATATACGCTTTGTTTGCGCCCAGTGCAATCCTCGCATGACAGGTTTTACCAAACATGGTGGTTTAGGTGGTGGCGGTGGGCAATCTCTGGGTGGACATATGACAGGAGTAGGCTTCGGGCAAGTAGACATACCGTTTGACGAAACTATAAATTAAACAAGTAATATGCTATACAGAATTATATTTTCCTTTAAACTAAATGAATCCTCACTTTCTTTGACCAAATCACAATAGACAAAAGTAGCAATGGTTATCCATTTCTCACAAAGTTTATTAGATCCTAAAATCATTAAGCTTAACGGTTTGCTGTGTGTGGCTCTATAGCCTATATTCCTATGAATATTCTTGTTCTATTTGAGTTATAAACAACTTCATGAAAAGTACAGTACAGTTTATTTACTCCACATGGTTCAAATAGACTTGAATGCCTATTTTTTTTATTCAACAAATGATCATAACATTTTACAGAAATACAAATGAAAAATGGCCCAAAGTTCTCACGGGGGAAGCCATCGGCGCAATCGCGACCAAGAAGGTTCCATGCGGTACACAAATACAGACTGGGAGGCGAAAGAGGCTCTCTATCAGCGAGAGCTGGACGAGGCTCGAGCTAGAGCCTCCCAGATCGAGAAAACAATGCGCTGGTGGTCCGACTGCACTGCGAACTGGCGAGAGAAGTGGTCGAAAGTACGAAATGAACGCAATAAAGCAAGAGAAGAAGCGAAACAATTGAAAAATAAAGTCGACATGCTTGCTAAGGAAATCACAATGCTAAGAAGTGAAAAGCATGATATGGAACAAAATTTAAATGAACTCAAAAGAGATAACGAAAATCTCTTAAGCATTGGCGAAAGTAGAATCGTATCTGGAGATCTTACGACTGATGATGGAGTAGAACTGAGAAGGAAAAATGTAGGTTATGTCTCTCCCAATGAACCTTCTATTCGGCAAAGAGCTTCATTAGACTCGCATAAATTTTCTAATGTGGATAATGTTCTTGCCAACAAATTGAGCGAGATGAGATTACGATTGGACGAAACATTTAAGAACTTGCAAAGTGAAAAGGATCAAAAAGCATTTTTATTAGCAAAAATAGAAACATTAACTGCAGAGTTGCACAATGCAAAAATGGAACTCACACATAACGATAGGACTCTAGGTTCTACAGATTCTAGTCACAGTGAAGTTGAAAGGTTACAAAATGAACTACAAGATGAGGTAGCAGCTAAACAGGTATTGGAGGAAAAGATGGCGGAACTTAAAATGGAAATTGAAAGGTTGAAATCTGAAAACACTATACAGTGGAGTAAGAGAGAACTTTTAGAAACAGAGAATATAGCTATTTTGCGTGAAAATAAAAAACTGTATGGTCAAGTTTGCGAATTGAGAGAGCAAATTCATAAACTGAATAGAATATCAGATGGCACCACTTACGGGGTTCCATTCACAGGTGACCACACCTCAAGGGTCAGTTCGAATGTACTTTACGTAAGGAAGACAAGCATTAGTCCTAGATCACATGAATCTAGTAATGGTTCCTCTGAAGCTAATCTCGCTCAATTTGACACAAAAACGAATACATCTGGTGAAGATGATGAATTAGCGATAGTAGAAAAAAGTGAAAATTGTTGAATCATAAAAAATAATTACCTGCTTATTATTACAATAAATACGAATTATTCAAAAGATGAATTCCAATTGTCACAATTATTAAAATTGTTGGCTGTCACAAAAACGATATAAAGAGTAAAATATAAAGAGGTTTTGTAGTGACTTCAAAAGAGGTTTATAGTTTATCTTTAACATTTTGGTGTTGGAGTCTGCTTGCCTAAATATTTTATACCACAAAGCTTTGTATAGATAAATATGATTAGCCTAAAATTAATTGATATCACAAATATTAACAGATAATAAGACAAGCAAGTAAGTACTTTTTTTAGTATAATCACAAAAGTAATAAAACTTACTTCTTTGAAATATATTAATCAATTTAGTATTTTTATGTTATAACATTGAGTTGTACTGTGGAATCAAACGCATTCTTGTAAAAACTTGTAGAAAATCAATAGCAAATTGATTTTCTACAAGTTACAACAAAAAGGGTAAATTCCATATACCAACAGTTTAACTACATAGAAACTTCGGTTCGGTTTCGGTTTTTAATTTGAAGGCTTACTACAAATATTTTTATTTAAACTAAGCATTATTCATAACTTCTTGTGTATATACTATGTAATGTTATGATAAATCATGCTTTTATATTCTTTTCCCCAAATTGTATTTAAGACATCTTGTCGGAAAGTACACTTTGTAGATGTCTAATGATGGAAAGAATACGTTATTTAAAAAAAACTTGCATAATGTATTCAACACCTTACCATTCTTACGTTTATAATTTTAATCTGAGGTTAGATAAAATAATTGTTAACCAATTGAGCTGATCCCTCTAACTTCAAAACTGGTCACTGAAATTTGTCAGCACCCAATTAAGTACCATTTATTTATACGAAGAGCTTTAGGCCTCTTTTTATTAATGTTTGTAGAAGCTTTTCTACTATGCCAAAATGTATACTTTAAGAAATCATATTTTCAGGAACATACTAAAATAACTGAATAAATTTTAGATTAAAACCAATGCTGATGGGGTACTACGTAATACGTCAAGTATAACATGCCCGCAAAATATATAAAAATAACGCCACAAACTATGTCAGCGAAGACCAACATTTTACGACCTTTTGTTCACTGATGTTTAAACAATCAATTTATGACTACATTGTAAGTTAAGACATAATGTATATTCTTGTCGTATTTAAGTGTCTATTCAATTTTTTGGCCCCATCCTATACTACTGCTGTACAATCTTTCGATCACACCACCACTTAACATCAGGTGGGATTGTGGTCTAGTTTAGAATATTTCAAAAGAAATTAACTATACAAATTAAAAAAAATACTGGCAAACTGGTAGGTATAAAAATACTAATTTGTCGTTTATCTCCATAAAAGTCGGGATTCCCCAATTTATATATTGCGGTTAGTCTATGGTTGTACAGAAACTTAGTATGCACATCACTTTTGACAAGACATTGGCTGTACCCCATCTACATTGGGCATTATTATATTCCTTACAAAAAAAACTGTATTCTCTACATTCCTGCCATACATTTTAACTAACCTATTCGCCCGCAGTATATACGTAAATGTATAGATATAAACGTAGTTAAAATAATGTTAGACTGGAGTAGCTTAGACTATGTTTTTCTATATGATAGTGATTGTTGACGATTGTGATAGTTTAGTTTTTAAAAATAATTATTAGAAATTTATAATGTTCGGTGCGCAGGAGAATACAAGAACTGTCCTATTTTAAATGTTACAATGAACAAAATTAAAATGAATCTATGGTCATTTTTTTATACGTTAATACATTAGACAAATGATTAGTGTGAAAAAGTGTGTATCTATTTCCTTATTTAAATCAATGAGGAAGAATTGTTTATTATTTATCTGTGCACCGGACATTAAAATTAGCTGTTTTCTTGTTTCATTTGCACAGGACCATAAATAATATTTTCTTTGTATAGTAAGGCCTACAACCAAATTGTATTGTTTGGTTTGCGTGTTTCTTAGTGGATAAAAATGTATTTATTGCTTCACTTGCCTGAATCAAGGACTGTTCTATTTTAAGAATTTCAACTCTATTGTTATTGTAATAAGATCTAACACAATATAAATGTTAGTTATAAATTATTTAACATTCATACTAGTCGTGTAAAGGAATGTAACTGATGGAGCTATTTATATTTTTATGTATATTTTTTCATCACAATTATTTTAGTATTTTACACTAAAAGTATTTTTTTTATCTATAATCGTATCAGGAGGCCTATTTAAGTTTTTGACAACACATACAAAACAGTTCACACTGAATTTGTAATACAATGAATAATAGCAATATATTTTCATCTTGGGAAATCTGAAATGAATATTGTATAATAAAATTGGCGATCTCACTGTCGTTAATATTTTCTTCTCGAATGTTCACGAAAATAATCTAATGAAATAATAAATTCATTTATATGTATTGTATCTTGTTTTATTCGGTCGGAGTTGTCGCGCTCAGAGCCGCGTCCTTTTCGTCGAATTCGCGCGAATACTTTGTATCTCAAAAGGAATATGTGCATTACATTGCGGAGATAAGGGTGAATTTTCTATGCTACGATTCAGATTGACGCTTCGACTTCTGCTCTAGTATTAATTGAATCTTATCTATACAGATAAATAAAACTGAAGTGTCTGTATGTAATATCAAAATTAAATTCCCATACCCAGTACACATGATCTATATACGGTACTTATGACGAAAATGCAATTTTTAAAATTTGTTGTCTGTCTGTCCGGTTATTCCGGGTTATCTCCCAAAAGACTGAACCGATTTGGATGGGACTTTTACTGAAAGATAGGTAATATTGCAAGGATTCAAATAGGCTACTTTGATTTAAGCAAAATAATTAGGGTTCCGCGCAAAAAGTTAAAAACCCTCGAAAGAGTGAGATAAATAAAATTGAAGTGTCTATGTAATATCAAAATTAAATTTCCATACTGCTTCAAATAGGCTTATTTATTTCAAGCAAAAGAATTAGAGTTCCGCACAAAAAGTTAAAAACCCTCGAAATTGTCGCGTCGCCATATCGAAAGCGCCGCCCGCTGCCCGCAAAGTCACAAAAGTTGCCTTAAGCAGTAATATATCTATATATCTATGCAGATAAATAAGGTAAAAACAATTAATGTAAAAAATACGACTATAAACTTTTATTCTGCGAAGTGATTAATATGTTTTATTTGATTTCACGCAGACGAAGTCGCGGGCAACAGCTAGTGCACAATAAGATTTGACCTGAAGCATACCAAAGCGCATAGTTATACATTACTGTCAGTGAAATTATGTGGCAATAGAGAAAACGATCTTTTTCTTGTATTTCAAAATGTTGCTTTATACCTGTAGTGATCCACCCTGGCCTCGCGCGGGTGGCACTAATCGTGTTGATCCGATCGCTATCAAACTTCACAGGATCAGGCTAATCTGAAGATTTCCTGAATTTTTTTATGGAACAAAGTGGCAAACGAGAAAACGGGTCATCTGATATAAGGGACTGCTGCCCATAGGCATCCGCAACAGGCAAATGAGCACAAATGCGTTACCTACCTTTAATGGACACAGGACGGGAAAAAGGATATTTCCATTTCCCCGTCTATCCTGTCCCGTCTCTTCCTTTTCTAATAAGGGTAGGATGGGGAGAGGACTGAAATTAGGACTTCGACACCGCACTCTTCAGACGAAACGCAGAATACTTCTACTCGACACCTATCTTCTTTGAGGTCGTGGTATTTCACCGGTCGGCCGACCTGTTCGCGCAACTGATGTTGGTGCGCGGTCTACCACTGTTAAAAAATCATCAAAATAGCTCCAACTGCACATCGACTTTTATATAAATAGAAGATAGATAGATTATGACTACAAGAAGTAAGAAAAATGGATAATAATTAAGAATACGTTCATAATGTTTCACTTCATAGTATAATGCTCATACTGTTCATTCATCTAAATTTGCAATATTCAACATTCCCAAACGTTTCAGTTTCGACTTCAAATGTGACTTTTTTAATTTTTTTTGTGTTGTGACGGGGTGCTTTTGACTATTCTTAATATTCTTTGGTGATGGTATACTTGATTCACCTTCAGACTTTTCATTTTGCAAATTATGATCTGTGATTTTATTAAAACCAATCTGGCTTATATCTGGCAAGATTGATATCTCAGTTTCAGTAATCGTTTCTTCTTTCGATACATCATTTGCATCAATTATTTCTATTTCGTATGTTCCCATGTTTTCGGTAATTAACATTGGTAAAGATTTAACTCCATGTTCTTTTAGATTCTCTGTTGTCCAATCTGCATCTTCATCCGAACTTGATTCATTATTTATGTCTGAATATGTTTTATGCGAGTCGCCAACATCTACATCATCTTCACGTTTTACTTCTAAAGTTCCCTTTTCGGTGATTCTTAGTTTTTTATTTTTATTACCTTTAGAGGAAAGTTGTCGTTTCTTTTTCAAATCGCATGTTTCCGATTCGGTTGTGTCGGTAGTTGTAATTTTGCCCGCTTTGAATTTAGTTTCACTTTTTTGCTTTTGTTGTGTTTTTGTCAGCCGTTTTCTGAAAATATAATTTAAATGTTTTTTTCATATGAAGTAAGATTACCTGTAAGCTTGATCGGTCGATTTTTCGGTTACTTTTTTGTAGAAAATATATTCCAACATTCTCAAACCATATAAGTTATTTGAAAATACAAAACAACTTGATAGATCATGAATTGTTCTACCAAGGTGGTGCTGTAGTCCCATGCAAAACTTGTAAAACATTAGCATACATAGCACAAGTAGGTAACAACTGGAGCAACCAAACGGCCACCAAATTTAATGTATAATGTACTAAATCAAATTACATACCTATCCTCAATTCCTGTGAGATGCTTGACAGGGTTGACAGCTTCTCTCATAGCTTTGAATCTTATTTCGTCAACTGCATTCACGTGATGCCTTTCACTTTTTATATTTTCTTCATCTGTGAATATTTTTAATGAAATTATTCAAATGTAGTTTTTATGTATGTAATGGAAAATTTTGAAGCTATCAGCTATGAAATGCAAACAATGAAAGAACTTGTAATGGTAACAGTGTATCTAGGAATGAGTCTGAGTCGGCAAGTAGATTTAAGTGAGGTCTGGATATAGTTGACAGGCAAGACTCTTTTACCATCATCTCCATAAAAATAGACTTGTTTATTATTACATAGCTATGATACTACCTTCTGGTTTATGTAATGAATTAGTACATACCGGCGTCTCCATCATCCTCGTTTAACCCACCTAACAGGTTCTTAAGAGAAGAACTCAAATCTTCAGACAGATTTTCATCAATGTATTGAAGACTTTGATCCACACGACCAGGTCCTTAAAAATAATAGTCGAATTAAATAAGATAATAAGTTTAAAGACTGTAAAAATCTAATAGGATTATCGCAGCTAAATGTCATTAGCAACCAGTTTGAGTAGAGAGTAGAAACAGAGTGTTTGGTTTACCATCAGGTGATTTTTTTATAGAAGACGGTGGATAACAAGCTGCCGGTTCACCTAAAAGTGACCGCACCCTTAGGCATCCACAACAAGCAAATGAGTTAACATAGAGCAGAAATACTTCTACTTTACACCATATTACAAAAGGATTGGGTGGAGTAGAGGCAAATTGGCCCTCCGGCACCTAACTCGTATGACGCAGAAGCATACTTCTACTTTACGCCGTCTTCTGTGAGGTATTGGTATTTCACTGGTTGAACCCGCCAGCCATTGCTTCTCTGGGCTCTACCACTGTATTTTTCTTTTTTTTGGTACAGTTGATCTTAAGCCATGGCTTTGCTATTGGTTCATGTTTTAACATACCAACTACTTCAGCTTTTGCCTCGCTGTATTTCTTTGTAATGGATCCAAGCTCCCTAATGATGTCCAGTTCTTCGTTCTGGCGAGAGAATACCCCTTTAGGTCGCACTCCTCTTACACTGTCTATGCTTTTAAAACCTGCAAAGAATTTCGTTAATCTAATACATTGCAGTTTAAAAAAATACAGATTTTACAGAAGAATATATTTTATTAAAAAACATCTATCTCATCTTTTAACACTACTGAGTTAGGCAAAGATAGTACTTATCAAAATAGCATACATTTGTGATTTTTGATAAAACATCTCTCATATAGAGATTCAACTAACTATTTGAAGATAGGATTAAAAATAATAAAGTAAGTTATAAAAGAACAGCTCATTTCTTACCATCCAAGTATTTTTTAATGGCAGGCTCCATGCCTCTTTCTCTCTCTGCAGCATGGAACTGACATGGTCCTTTAATGAGCACTGAAGCTAGTATATACAGAACATCATATCTCATCTCTCTCCGAGCGACTGACTCCAGATGTTGAATGGCCGATATGTCTTCTGGCACAAGACGTAAAGAGGCAAAATTATGATATGGTTGCAAGTTTATAAGACTGTACACTAAGAATAGACCAGCTACAGACTCCTGCAAAGATAAAATATAATAGACCAGCAAGCACTTTATTAGTCCATATGTAAAAAGAAGAATCAAATAAAGTCTGCGATATAAGGTCTATCATAGGCAAAGGCAAATCGCTTTTCAGAGCCTCTGTATCGAAAGTTCAAATCGCCGACCTTCAAAAGAAGATGCCTAAGCCACCACACCACCTTAAGAAGACAAATAGCCACATACATGAAGTAATGTATACTCTTTTCTTAATTTCCACTGGTGTTGCAGTTCAAGGTTAGCAGTGATCACTTAACTTTAGGCAACTCGTTACTCGTTTGCCCACTCCTACTACACAAAAAAATGCATAGTATTGATTACAATTGCCAAAAATATCAATTGGAAATTGCAGTATGCTTTTTTTAGCTTTTCCCTAAGTTATAGAGAAACAAACAAGAAATAGAGCATACCTCAAAGATACTTGTATTAGACACCATGTAATGTTTCGCTATATGCAACACCTCTTCTGATAATTCCGCTACTTCTGCTGCTGATGTTCTTCCTCTGCAACATAAGTACACAATGACACAAATAAATTTTATTAAGTGGTTTAGTATTAGATACAGCATAATGTATAATTTATACCATCATCAGTTATTTGACTAGGACTTAGATTATATGTACATTGATAAATGACAAGTAGGTTGCCGAGCTGAATCTGCGGCCAATGCTCTTAAATCTTAAGAACCAAATTTGGTTGAATCCTTGCATAACTAACTACTGGCAATTCTAGGGGTTCAAGTTTATGTTGATGCACAATGGAATGTTAAACTCAAGTTCAATTTGATGTCTGTGATCCATGATGAGGATATAAAAGAGAAGTGTGCCAAGTGTGAGTCCAAAGTAAATTTCTTTTTTCTTACACTATTTAGAAGTGATAATATCTTATGGTATAAGTAGCAGGGCTTACTCAACTTAAAGTGAATACCTTGAACATTGACCTTTTTCGAACCATATTAACAGTTTTCAACACGGCAGACACTCAGGATGAAAATGACATATTGTATACAATATCCCTTGAAATGCTGAGTGCTGGTGAAGGTTTAGATGCAAGCCTGCTGTGGGTCTTTATCAATATACCTAGTTGGGACATAAGTTCTGTCAAAACCTTTTATTTAGCACGCAAAACTGGAGAGTGAGTGAGTAGGGGGATGTCCAAGTAGAACATATATTGATCACATAAGTGACATACTGAAGAAGGGCAATATAAGGAGTATCCATGACCAACAAGCATACATTTGTAGACATATGGATGTAGAAGCAGCAAGGAATGTGTGCCAAGATCACGCCAAATGGAAATCCATAATCTCTGCATGCTTGAGTGCATATTCATTTATTTATAAACAGATGTCACATGAGCAAAACAGATGGAACGTGTGACTTTACACACCCTTTATTCTCAAAAGAAAAAAAACGCCACAGACTGAGCAGCTTAAAAAAAAGTACTTACTGGTAAAGGCATCCCATATTCATCTCTTTCCATATTTTGCAGAACATATGGTATTCCAGAACATCATGTTTCAATATACATTTCTGTATTAAATCCTCACAATCATCTTGAAAGCCATCAGCAATATAAACCTGGCATATTGGATTGCCATCTATGATATAGAAAATTACGTAAATTACTTTCAAATATCCAATGTGGTAATGGTTTTAATTAACAGTATATCTAAAAATGATCATCAACCGCAGTATCCCAATGTGTCGAGAAGGTAGCTTAAGCTGATGTAGAGATAGACCTGTATTTTGCTGTATCGCAAACGGCAGACTTCTAGGAATGTGTATAGAGTGGAATTTTTTTAGATGAAAACGCCTTAGTTATAATACCCCAATATTTGTTTTACAACGACTTCGTATTGGAATCATTTGCTGCTATATGGTAAAACAGATTTATTTTATTACACGTTTAAATATTTTTTTCACACTAAATATGTACTTACACGTTTTACTTGCACTTGGTGCGGTATAAATTGGTTTTTGGTTAGGCATCGTTATTATTGTATTGTACTTACTAGTAAATAAATAATTATAATTATTTTCATGAAAACAATTGAAAACAATTTACAATATACTGATTTGAAAACTTGTCATTTGTTTGTCATTCTCATGTCAGTTTTTCATCCAATCTAGGAACAATCTTAAATCGATTAATCTGAAATCGAAAAATAAAAAAAAATAACAAATTTATTTATAGTTAGTTAAATACACTAAACATGGAGAACAGAGTAGAACTATTTTACTTC
>JWHW01027217.1:309047-340281 GCA_000931545.1 Papilio glaucus
TTGTTTTGGTTTGCAATGTTAACTAGAGATTATTTTATTTATTTCAAGTCTTGTTGAGTCATTCGCATGTACTTATGTATTAATATTTACTGTTTGTTTTATCTCAATCAGTTTATGAATAAAAAAGTTATATCAATTTAACTGTTCTACGGCCATACTGTGTCGACCCCACATACGCGGGAAAAGGGCAGGGAGATGATGATTAGGTTATGGTAGTATTAAGTAGGTAATATCATTGCGTTTAAGTAAAATTCCAGGGCGGGTGAAATCGCGGGAAAAAGTTAAACATAAGAATCAATTCTTAATTTATACTTATTTATGGAGTCGGCGTTAGATCAATAACGTATTTATTACAATCTCTTTGCGATTCATGTGTGATAAGTAAGTTTAGTTAGTTAAACTTATTTTAATAGGGATAAAAATTACCTTTTACTCACTTCAGATGTCGCTAAGTACTATTGGGAGTATCCAATTATCTGTCAAACTTCATACAAAATATTATACCGAATAAAATATAACACCGAAACACTTTATTCCTTATTTTCTCATGATAACACGCTGTGTATTTATTAATTGCAAAACTATAGGAATTGATATATTTCTCTTGAAGATCCTTTGCAAAAGAAAACTGTGCGAGAAGGCTGTTGAAAGAAAAAACTGGAAGTGGCATCTCTTTTTCTTAATTAAGCTTTTAGCTCGGGTACATTACGCATTGAATACATTTTCTGTTAATAATATGAAAAAATATCGTCGCAAAACAAAAACACACAAAAAACAATGGCGAATAGAAGAAACACTGAACAGTTGCGAAATTTGCTTTGAGCTTTAAGTATTTAACTCCATTGTTTTGTTTTATTAATTAAAAATATGTATAACTTACTTATGATTGGAACTTTTAAATTAAATACTATAATTTAATTATTACATCTCTTTTTAATTGGAAAGATATCGGTGAAATATTTATTAGACATGCTTCAATTTACAAGTTTTAAAATTTATTTTTAATATTTTTATTTAAAAAACGAACTGGAAATCCCATATCTATTACAGTAGTTATGGCGGTAATATCTGTATAACATATTATATATTAATTTATTACAGTTTTAAACCTTCTTGTAGTAAGGTTTATTACAGTAACCTTTTCCAAAACCAGGGCCATCAGCAGCTGAAAAAATAATAGTTAAAAAGAATTAAAATTTAATAAAACATCGGGTTAACAATCTCTCTTCAGCTTACCATTGACACAAAATGTATTTTTCGTCGTATGGTGTGTATCTTATTAATACACAAGAAGAAAGATGGTATTATTTTCATACGAAATCAATTTCGGGTACGCCCGCTTCTTTGAATAAAACAACCTTTAAATGAATTTAATCGCACGTCAATTTCGCCCTCTTCGAGCTGTAAAAAATATTTTTAACATTAAGTTATATTTGTATGTTGACACTTCATTACTCAATAATACCTTATTAACATTAAAATTTTAAATTAATTTCATACAGGGTCGTTTAAGTAAAGCTCCTTGTAACAAGATGGTGAAACACATTCCCTGATGCATCGAGTACGCGGCAAGCCATTCATATGACTGCATGCACTACTTTGTTCACAAGCTGTTTCAAATTCTCGGAACGTCATTTCCTGAAATGATTATTTTGCATAAGAATGTGTAAAAACATGAAATTTCATTTAATACCCAGTACGTACGTTCTTAGGGGTATCTTTATATGGGTATTCTTTAAATGTAAATGGAACAGCAGTCGATTCACATGCACAACTTTTATAAAACTCAAAATGAATGTAGATAATCCACAATAGCGATATTCGTAACATGTTTAATTCAATATTAGAATGAAATACAGCGGAATCCTTTTGCCACCTCGGTGGGTTTTGAAAAAATCAATAGTTACACTCAGTTACGCTTGTTGTTCACGTGACTAAAGTGTAAGTTTTTTTTATTCGCTTTAATCAAATCTCTACAATTTTTAAAGTTTTGTCTTAATTTTAGGTTACTGTTTTTATATTATTGAAAGAAAATATTACATCCATTAAAACGATTTTACTGTATTTTAGGTTACAACCTGGATCAGTAGTGAGTGATCTCTTAGATTTCGACCGAAAATACCTTTTTGATTGCATAAACAAGAAATGAAACTCTATTATTGTATGTAAATAAATAATTACATGTATTAAAATTAATAAGATGTCGTGAAATAAAATACGTGTACTTGGTATTTTATTGTTTTCGGTTTACTACATTTCGTAATTGGCTTCTCAGGTGTGTATTGCCTTGCCAATTGCAACAACAATTGTCTATGATTGTCTCTGGAAAGTGTTACGTATTTGTATTTTCACAGATCAAGAGCAAGTTGATCATTGTATTGGTTTGGTTGATATTGTGTTATTTGAAATTAAATGTGCCTGTGCGTATAGATTTTGAAATTAATTTACCAAAAGTGTAATTTTTTTTTGTTGTGTTTGTGCGTGTTATTTTAATTTTGTGACTAATAGGAACCTTATTGTATTCCTGCTGAAAAGTAAATTGGTCACGATTAATCGAATTTGGTGAGTATTTAGTTTTACTAAATATTTTTTGAAGAATAATGGAATTTAATACACCGAGTTAATTCATTTATAAACGCTTGGCACATATACCATAACTGATTCCCGGGCAGTATATTTTTGCTTCCTTTTGTTTCATTTTATATCTAGCTCATAATATATTTGTAATTTTGGGTCTTCGATAAAGTACGTTTTTATATTATTTATTCTTATAAATATTAACCAGGTTTGAAATTTAAAACCACATTTTGTATGATTTTTCATAAGTTGAGTAGTGTCTTTTACATCTAAAACATATGTTATATATCTATCTATATAAATAATATATCTAACACGCTCAACCATGAGAAACATATTTAGTTTAACTTGTTGCATAGACCAATCAAAAGAGTGGTCATAAGAAAAGATTCTCATCCACTCTTCCCTTCTTTTCTGTCAACCATCTGTAAGTCATCCGAATATTGTAGGTGTTGCCTCAATATATTTACACCCATGGGGGTCAATTGATCTTTCAAACTTGATGTTAAGAAAAGAGAGACTTATGCATTGGTATCATTACTGAATAAATAGTAATAAGTTATTCCAAGATCAAATTAATATTTCTTCTGCGTTGGAGGAGACAAGAAGAATTTGTTAAGAAACTGACAGCTTGTGCGGTCATGTGCAGAACTGTGTTCATGTTGCTATAGAAAAAGGAAAAGAGTTACTTTTTCAAGTACATGTTTCAACTCAGTTTGGAGGAAACTCACAAGGTCTCAAGATAAACTTAACAAGTTCTTTTTCTAACTATCTGGTGTCACCACAAATTTAATTTTATTAAGTGTAAAATATCATTAGTCTTTGTCCCCTCTAGCAGATAATATTTTGCAATAATATATTAATACAAGCTGGTCCTGGCCAACTTCTGTAGATTATTTGTAGTTTCTGTCATTTCATTAGAGACAATGTTGCATACAAAAATGAGAACATGGATTATCTTCATATTTTTTTTGTGATTATTTATTATTCAAACTGCTATTTGTGATGGAGACAAAAGTAATAATACTTTGCAATACCCTGTATATAAAACAAAGTTTTGTAAGCTACACCACTAATAACTAAAGAACACATATTTTTCAAAGAACAGTTGCATTAAAAAAAAAAAAAAAAAAGGCATATTAAGATAATGAGGTTTCTCATATATCTTTTGTATGTAATACAATTATTTGTAATAACAACACCATTATTTGTGTCAATTTGCCAGTACTCAGTTGGCTATGTTTTAAATTAGTCAAGTAGGTAGTCTTAATTATTCATTCTGCCTAAACCCTAATGCTATAGCTGGTTCTAATATTTCACACAACAATACAGTCCACTTTAGTGTTAGGTATTTAATATTTTGCTGAAGTGGACTTGATTATTTTGTAAGCCTGGCTAACACTTCTCTCTTTTTCATTGACACATCGACGGTCCCTACGTACACTATCGAAACTGAAAACGGCTACTTTATTTTGTCCACATTATATATAATGTTGACAATATAAAGTGGCCGTTTTCAGTTTCGATAGTGTTTAGGGACCGTCGAAGTACACTATGGAAACTGAAAACGGCTACTTTATATTGTCAACATTATATATAAGGTGGACAAAGTAAAGTAGCCGTTTTCAGTTTCGATAGTGTACGTAGGGACCGTCGACATAATGACCCTACTCCAGTGCATTCGGTGCAGACGTACTGAGAAGAATGAATAACATTACACAATTCAAAAGTGAACCTTAAATAGTGTTAGTAGAATATGTTTTTCTTTGATGCTCTGTTACTATGCAGTCTCATTACTTTATGTTTTAACTTTAATACTTAAAGCTAATATGTTAGGTGCTATATTTGTTTGGTGGCGTTAAATTTAACGCCGCGCTCATTTTCGATATGGCTATTATGTCCAAACAACCTAGAGTTTTTTTTGCTGTGTTGCTTGATTACGAAGCTGGTGCTTGTTTTTGCTACATGTTGTTTTTTTTTTGTGAGTCGCAATGTATGTAGTATGTAGTTTAATATTATTTGGATACACTTGTACGCAATAGGGTACTTCGTCGTTATTTTTGTGTTAGGAAGCAAAGCCCATGTTGAACTGCAACTGCTGCTATCTCTATATAAGAGGGAAGTGGATAATGTTAAGGGACAAAAACCGTGAAATTCGTTCTTCGCGATTAAAAAACTACTAAAATGGGTCTCTATGATTATTATGGGAATACTAAAATATCTTCAAGCTGCCGGGAAACTGAACAACCAATAGGAAGTCAACCAATGAGTTGATTAGCGTAATATTGCGTCATTCGGGAACAACGTTCTTTAATCATCCGCGGTGGTGCGTACTGTTGTCATAATATTGAATGTTTCAATATTATAGCTTGTGTTGTTGTATGACTAGACCTGCTCGGACGGGGGACCTTACAGAATACGTGAGCGAAGTAAACGCATTCATTGGACCCCTACCCAGTTATCACTTTTATTTTTGTATCACCACAATAATTAAAATTGTAATCTTGTTCAGGAAAGGTGATCTAACACCAGCCTAACGCTTCGTTTAAAATATTGTCGCTATTTTATCCTAGTAAGTACTAGTACTAGTAACTAAATAGGTTTTTCCTAGTTAGTTACTAGTTTATTTGCTAGACACTTGAAAGTATTAAGTTTTCTAATATGAATGGCTTTGCCTGCGATCACTCAACAACAGATGGGTCACTTAAAAAAAAAAAGTGTTGGCCGAAATCTGCGTGGTTGGTGGTAATAAATACGATTAAACCTTAATCGAGGAGTAGCAAGATCAAACAAGACACTAGAACATTTTAAAACGACTTTATATTCTGCGACTGCGTGCACCTCTAGCCAGGGATCTTTTGTGAAATGATACGAATCACGTTACAGGCTGATTGTCCATTGGAGCGTAGCTGTGCCTATATTAACCAATCAAATTAACATTGGCCTTCAGGCTTTACGAGCTAAATTAAAAATTGAAACATTTCGGAAAAACTAGACTCCACTCGCTTCGTATGAGTCCCGTACTCTCGTCATAGAGTCGCACATTCCGTGACACCATCCCGCACTCCACTGCCGCTCTTTTCTGTTTTTCTCTTTTTTCTGGGATGTAAAAAGACGATGGATAGGATACCTAGTATGATTGTTTTTTTTTTTTGTAATGAATTAACTAACGCTTGATCACAATCCCACCGTTAAGTGTCGATGCGGTTGTGGTGGTTAAGTGAAAGATGGTACGCACTAGTTTAGCGACAGTCTGTGCACTCTTCTCTTGAAGCTACCCATGTCATTATTGGACGGACGGATTTCGTACGTATGCTGCGACAGCTGTTGTTTGCCATTATCAAAATCAATAACCAAGAATAGTGTTCTTTGACTAAACCTCTGTTACTTCTTGGGTATATTTGTGTAGTAGTATTTTTATAAGTAGGCAAGCGGGTCTCTGGAAAGGTGTCCACGAAAAAACGCAGAAGCATACTTCCACTTTACGCTTGCCATCTGTGAGGTCGTGGTATTTTACCAGTCCCGGCCCATTCGCGCGACGGTTGTCGTTGTTGCTGGCTCTACTACTGTTAAAAATTAATAGGTCTTTAATTAGGTCCCGTATTATATTCAAAGAGCTTATTTTTTGTATGTGTTACATTTCTCGAAGTATCTTGCTGTTGTGTGACGTGATTACAAAGTATAAGATTATAAAATAGTTATTACAAAAGAAATCGCCGTGGACCTATATGTTATAAGACCTGTCGTCTTATAAGAGAACTCTTATAACGTAGTTTGTGTAGTAATAATTCTGAACACTTTCGATCATACTTCGCTTATCTTATAATACTTTTCATATGGAATTTACCGATATAAGTTTATCGGATACCATTATAAAAAGACAAACTTCCTATCATGTCCAAACGTCGATATAGAATATGTTTTTTTTTAATCCCGACGTAAACGAGCCAGCAATCTATTTTTTTTTTAATAATGTAAGGAATTGATTTGCATCGTTTCACTCCATTTAAATACGTGACTCGAACAGCTGAGGCAGTTGCTTTACAATTCACGTCAATAGAACCGCGTCACCGGCGCAATTTCCTTCATTCAATACCGTACACTGTAGCGTCGGTGCATTCGGTGCGCGTGTACCGACGCTACGGTGAGTCAAAAGCCGCGCTCTTTGTTTTTATTAAGATTCCTTTCCCTTCCCGAGTTATTAAACGTTATTATACAATCTGGTGTTTTTGTTTCAAAACAATGTCTTGTTTTAAACATGTTTCTCTCAAATTATCGAATAAAATAGCTTGTTTTGCTTCTACATGTAACTTATATGTTTTTGAATTTGAATCTTCGATAAACATATAAATTTTGGTCTCTCGCTTTTAACACAATTAGGGTAAATTTTGTGAGAAGGTGGTAAACGTGCAATTAAGTCGCAGATGCGTTGCTTACCCTTAAGAGACAGAGGTGGAGATAGACAGGAAAAAGGTTATTTCCATTATTTAAATATCCCGTTCAAACTTCTTTTCCTTCCCGTCTTATCCTTATAAGGAAAGAAAGGAAAGAGGAACAGAACTGAAATTAGGTCTGCGGCACCACACTCGTCAGACGGTACGCAGAAAAACATACTTCTACTTCACGCCTGTCTTCTGTGAAGTCGTGGTATTTCATCGGTCGAGCCAGCCCATTCGTGCAACAGATGTTGTTGCGGGCTCCACCACTGTCACAGAGAAAGCGCGTCATGAGCTTAGCTTTGTTCCTTCCAAATTCCAAATGTCTTAGGAGACAGATTAAGATGACGCAACATCATATGTATGAAGGTCATAGATAGAGGTGGTCACAACCCTCAAACATGAGGAATTCGACTCGAGGCGAAGGAGGTCTTAGCAAAAGGGTAAAAACAGCTTTTGGAGTGGCAGACTGTGGCGGCAAGACTTTGTTCGTAGCACTGAAACGAATTAACGTTTGCACATTATTGTATTTGCTGATTTCTATGAATCAATATCGGGTTGGTAACTATCTAAAAATCTTGCTTGCACTTACCACTTACCATTTAAAAAGATAGTATCAATCGATGTTATGAAACGTGTTCATATAAGAATATGATGTGGTGTTAACGGTTAAGGTCAGAAGCACTCGGTGCACCGGCACTTATCGCACCGGTGTTTCTTCATTATAATAAAAAGTGAACCTTTTGTTTTTGTAATAGAGCTGATTTTCGTACAAGTCGGGCAAAATTTAATGTTTGTTGTTTTGTCTATATGGGATTTGCAAGTGCTAACTTTTAATTACGTTACGATAAGGATATTAGTTTCTGTTTATTTAAATATTTTATACAGTTCATATATAAGTACAATTTACTATTGAATATTTAATCGGTATAAATTTTATTACCTTTTTAGATTTAAACTGCGGACTAGTAAAAACTTATTTTTATTTCGAGTAGATTTTTTCATAATTATTTTTCTATGCAAAATGATTCATAAAAATCATCTTAAGCTTCAAATAAATTTATTCAAAACGAAAGTAATGGTGTTTGAAAGAGAACAAAGTGAGACAGTAATTGATATAAATGTTTACGGCCAAGAAGTGGAACAGGTGGAAGAGTTTGTGTATTTGGGATGTATGTTTAGTAGAGATGGTAGATACGTTAAACATTTTGAGAGACGAGTGAATGCGGGAAAGAAAATGAATGGGGCTATAGGTACAGTAGTGAGGATTCAGCATGTGTCTATGAAGGCTCGTCTAGCAATATACAATGCTGTATTAGTCCACTGTACTAGTACCACTTTAATGTATGGAAGTGAGAGAGTAACCGACGAGCATGTAGGCGTAGATGTATGTATGTGTAAGAAGCCAGAGAGGTGTGCCAGGATCGCGTCAAATGGAAATCCATAATCTGTGCCTACCCTTCTGGGTTACGAATTCAACAAGAGAAGAGGAAGATTTCCTCGATATATGTTATACATACAACTATAAATATATTAAATATATGTATTTATTATTATAAAAAAGTTATTACTTTACAGAGATAAAACTCAATAATATTGACCAATGGTAACGGTTTGCGGTTTTAATTGTTCTATAAAGTCGTAGTACTTTTCCTTACTATTATTTTTCTATTTTTTAATTTAGATAAATACCAATTATAATCTCAATTGGTTCATTGGTTACTTTGTAACGCGATTAACAGATTTACTTTCGTTTTATCAGTGATAGTACATTTTATCTGCAGCGGTTAAGTGCTCTCATAGTCGTATCTATTAATACCATGCTCTATATAACCTTTTGAACAATTTCCATCACAATATACTACGCTGTGTCGATGTTGCGAGAAGATACCGTGCGGGGAAGGCCGCGTGAATATATAGTGCTATGCGCATAAATATAAGGGAATCAATGCGTGTGTACTTACCTTGATATTTACGTAACTAGCACAAAAGCTGTCCCTAGTTCCAACCAGTTATGAGTTCCATAATTATTGTAGTAGAAGGAACTGAACAAATGAGCAAACGGGTCACCCGATACGGATGTTAGACACCAACGCCATCGACCAACTTCTGCCTGCCTGTCCATTAACGCGGAGCGAGGAAGCGGAGAGGAGTGGGGATAGTATAACGAAGCGGAATTGCGGACTGTGCGGGGCTATAGTTTGTTCCGAATCAAGATGGAAAGTTTGTAAACAAAGATTACACTTTTTACTTGCACTGTACACGTTATATTTTACGCTATAATTCGTAAATTTCAAAATAAAGATCTTTTCATCACATTAACATATAACATTAGCTATTCATATACAATTTCACTTCACTTTATCTCACGTTTTCAGAGGAAAGTAAAAAAAAGTGTAATGGCCGCTAAGTATGTAATGTAACCTGCAATTGTAAGTGACGTTTGATTGTTTGAATTTTCATCTCGATTTGAAACAAACTATAGGCCGAAAGCACGCGATGACACATTCGAGGGGTTCTTCGATCCGCTTTCCTGAAATGTATTGTAATTATAATATAACTCGCAAATCATTTATTAACATTCAAATTATGGGCGAGGCCGGGCGCGAACAATAAATGTTACATAATAAAGTATATTCAGGAATAAAATGTTCTTTAACTAAAAACATTTCCATCTCTTTACGTAGGTATTCTACGTATTGTCTTTACGATAAATATGACGTAACAGGCCGTCTCTAATAGAGCTGATAGCTTTGTTACGCATCTCCTTAAGTATTCGCATTGACAGATTTGGCTAGATTACCCATGCTGGTCTAGATTTTGAATCACGACTGTCATGAGAGTCACGTTTATTTATGGATCAAGGTTTCAGATTATCGACTTGTATCAGTGACAGTAAAGATTTTACAAATTTGTTAAACTGTGGATTTTATGGTAGAAACGAAATTGTTCTGACGTATTACTGACAGGGTGGACAGAGATAACAATAGGTATTAGCTTTGCACTGAATTTATTAGGACTTGCATGTGACTACAGACGTTTCTATTGCGTTAAATGTGTTAAATGCATCTTTGCTTTCGACACATAATCAACCAAATGGTAATTTTTTGTGACTGACTTATCACTATTTGCCTGAAGAAGTCATCAAGTGTCGCCGGGTTCGAGGTGGTAGAGCGCAGGAGGCGCTTAGCCTAAAACTAGTTATAACTAGGTTTGAGAGCTCTCTCCCTGCTCAGTGGAAGAGAACAGTGATAGCAAACTATTTAAGGTTAAGCGTTAACATTGAAAGAATATGGCAAAATTTCAAAACATTTTTGGCAATGGACTTGAGTGCGATATATGACATGACGAGGTTATGTATCAAATAATAATTAATATAGATTATAATTTCGTAACAATTACACCTATTCGCGACTTAGTTTTGACATCATCTTGATAACTTCATATCAAGTTTTTTTTATTCCAACGCTTCTGCCCCACGCGATAGCACCGTGCCATCGCATGTTTTCTCAGAGCAAATATTCTGTTGTTACTACCGAGTTTTGAGTAATTATTACAATCTGTATATCAGATAGTGTCAAGTCTCAGTTATTTTTTATAACGGAGTTCTTTATCGCACTTTATGATTTGTTTGCGGGTTGAGTAGTCGAGGAATTTTAGGACCATAAATGAGTTCTCTCTGCTGATGGATGGATTATGTCGGGTCAGGGGGGTGGCACCTAAGTATAAAACCAAATTTCTGTTGTCCTAAACCGTATAGCGCAATAATACCGGCTTTTTAGTTATGTTTGTCAACTTTGTTGCCGGCGAACAGTTATAATAATATACAATTAATCATGCGAATGTAAAGTTATTACGATCATAGAGATGTATAATATTATAGAAAAAACTTAAATCTTCAACTCTGTTTATAAATATAGAGAACTATTATATGCTACCAATATAGTTTTGAATTCCTCAGTCATACTAGCATGTATGTAATGGCAACATTGATTGACATGTACCGATTTATCGATGAGAAATCGAATGGGCCGGTTCGACCGGTTAAATACCACGACCTCACAGAAGACACGCGTGATCGTGAAGTAGAAGTATTTCGCGTTTCTTTTGACAAGTGTGGAGCCCGGTTCACAATTTCAGTCCCTTTCCTAATGAATATGGGATAGGAAGAGGATTTGACAGGGTCCTTCAAGAAGCGAGCTTATCTTTCTCTTAAAGGCCGGCAACGCATTTGCGGTTCCTCTGGTGTTGCAGGTGTCCATGGGCGACGTTGATCACGTCAGTGTTCTCGTCGCTCGTTTGCCCCCTTCTCTTATAAAAAAGGGGAGGGGATGAATGGGGGAACGAAATATATAAGTGATTACGATATATGTAAGTGAAATCTACTATGGCCATGTTGACCGATTTTCGTAGAGGTACAATTTGCTGAGTCCGTGTCACTTCTATTTGTATGAAAATGTTAGCTGTTTTTGCTGTAATAGATGGCGCTAGAAGTCTTATAAATATTTGTCTATTGTAAAAATTCTATCTTGCATATTAAGTTATTTAAATAGGATTCGAATAAATATCTCAAACTCTCTCTCTTAGTGAATTATTTTACATAACAATTACTTTGTATGTCTAATAAGTTGAACATCGAACATCGATTATTAATTATCGATACATATACAGTATCGATGTTCAGAAACATCATCATCCCTAGTTTAGTAAACAGTAGAACGTAATTGATATTACGACGGCGTATTAGGTCCGGAACCGTGTCCTACACGTGTACAAGTTTAGTGGGGAGCCCTACACGTGTCGAGTCTCTCGTATCGTATGAATGTTTACTCATTGCCCATTCTTCTGAGAAGTATCGCTGTTTTGTTCGATTTGTTTATTTTTTGTAAGGTTATGAATTAAAATGTTTAGGTTTTTTTTATCTGTTTGTTTTGATAATCTGATACGTTTTACTCATATATTTATGAGGTACGGCGTGTTCTTCGTACTTCTAGAATATTCTGAGAGGAAAATATAGTTTGTTGTGTTCAGTGGACTTATTGAACGCGTAAATCGTAGGGCTTAAAAAATAAGACCACCAACCAATGGTCAACCAATATCACCAAATTATGAGAAAGATGTTAAAAATAATATAACAAAGAGATGTGTTATCTGTGGGATGTTTCTAGAATGTGATAACTCAGTGTTTTGGATATTATTACAGTCAATGATATTTTATACTACAGATATGTTATACTTATACAAAATTACCGGTGGAAAGTGTTCCAAAGACAATGACAGCAATATTTACACGAATAGTGTAGAAGGATATTAAAATAATAAGAAGAGAAAAGATGGCAGCTAGTGTATGTCATTTGTAGTGGGGTAAATGTAAAGACATGACGAGAAGTAAACAAAAAACGTTTTTGAGTTTTTTTCACTTTTCGCCCGGTAATGAGATATCTGCTCCATTTTTGTATTTATATAATTGATTACAGAGGCGTAGATATGCGCTCACGCCCGTAACCCAGAGGAGTAGGCAGAGATCATGGATTTCCATTCACCGCGATCCTGGTACACCTCTCTTGCTTCGTCTACATTAATACATCTACGCATACATGCTCGTCGGTTATGGCTGCTCTTTATATCGCCATTTTTAGTAAGTCACTAATCTGATTGCTATAAGTGCTCCTGCAGCGTCCCCTGCCGACACTGCCACTCACTTTTGCAACAGAAATTTGTTTTGTTATTCTCTCTTTATTCATCCTTTCAACATGCCCGAACCACCGGAGCATACCTTTCTCAATTCTAATCACATCCACTTTTAAGCCACACTTTATTCCCTTTATTTATTTTTCATCCTATCACACAAAGTCACTTCTAGCATACATAATTGATTACAGTTTAATATTGTTCTTATTTTTCTTCGCATGCTTTATTAGAAAATATTACGTAAAATTACAATAAATGAAATTGAAGTAATTAAACATTTTAATTACACGGTTTTCAGGAATAATGTGTTTTAACACGCTTACATTTTCACCTGTATGAATGTAAGGGAATCTTTGAAAGTGATTTTGCCATACTTTGAACGATCAGATTTGAATCAAACGTTGCACACCCGTCCAAGACCCATGACAATGCAATAATTCGATAAAAATATCCGATTATCCTAATTAGATTCGCCAGAATTCATAAAATTATTTTCTTATTCTTTGTTTTTAGTTGACACTAGCGACATCTATTTTGCGGTATATAATTAGGAACAACTTTACGATAACTTGACTTACAAAATGTCGCTATGTGCAAATTGATTATTTGTAAAAAATCGAAGTAAAAAGCGAAAAATGTTATACAAAACACCCCACGCTTTTAGAATAGTGACATTAATTTTCTCATCAGTAATTTCATTATTATGCTAAGAATTATTTTTTCTTTTTAGTTTGATTATCTCTAAAAGCGATAATCAACTAATTTTAACATAATACAGATCAATATTCACTTTAATTTAGTCCCGGTATTTCCTAGGTATATAAATTAGTTAACCTTGAAAATTGCCGTTTCCTCTTCAGACATTAGTGTACGAATACGAACCGGTCTATAGAACAGATAAATAACAACCGTTTTTTTTTTGTTTTTGTTATGGTGCCAGTTTTGTTTTTCAATGAAAAGAAGGCAGAGATATTGTAAAATCTAGCCATTCTGAATCAAGACTATGTTTTTTAAAAGACTTGGTTTTAGTGTGCGTTATTTATTCTGTACATCGTTTCGCTTCGCTTTGTTTTTTAATGTATACTATACTAGCTGTTGCTCGCGGCGTAGCTCGCATTTGTTTCTTATTTTCCTCACTGGAAATTTTGTGATTTGATTTCGCGTATAATAACTTGGAATTATAGGTAAATGTTAAAATATGTTATTGTCTTGTAATGAACCATTACCATGGCAACCTGTATTAGGTTTTATTTTCCTATCCCTCGGGATTTTTTTGTCGGGATAAAATATACCCTATGATATTTTATGTACTCCTACGTGTGTACGTGTACGACAATGTGTTTAAAGAAAAGAAAGAAAGAATAAAAAAGTTTATTAGTTGTTATAAGTTTCCACATTACACATTACAAATTTAAATTTAAAACTAACTAACGAATGAGACAGCGCTAAGCATAGGTTATGGTGTCCACAACACTGATTTTCAGCGCCGCCCTATCGGTAGCGCACGTACATATTATTCCGTACAATTAAATGTAACAGGCACAAAGAGATACATAAACACAAGGCAGAGACACGACGAGCTGGCTGTGAGTATATATCTACCTAACGTCTCCCTGCATTTCACCACCTGATTACTTTCTGAGAATTTTTGCCACAAAGTCGTATAGTGTTTAATAAATTTCATGATGACAGGTTGAGTCGTTAAGGAGTTATAGCGTTACAAATAAACTCACATTCGCATTTATTACTTAGGATGTATTATTCAATTTTTAAAACGTATAAAAAAAGTTTAATCGCTACACTCTATTATTTTAGTGTTTATTGCTCATTAAGTCGATTCGCTGGATGTTCTTTTACGTGCAACCAATTTATTTACTTACATATAATAAAAATGTAACCGATCGATGTCTGTACATGGAAGATATTTGAGAAAAACTATTATTGGGGGCCTTCATACACGCAATAAAACCCAAAACAATCATTATTAGAAATTTTGTGTTTGTGCGTTTGTTACCGCTAATCACAGAAACGGCTTGACCGATTTGGGTGCGGATTCACTAATTTATTCTGGTAAGCTTCACTTAACATTTAGTGTTTGTTTTATCTCAATAGGTTTATAAATAAAACAGTTATATCAATTTAACTGTGCTACGGCCATACTGTGTCGACCCCACATACGCCGGAAAAGGGCAGGGAGATGATGGTGAGGTTACGGTAGTGTTAAGTAGGTAATATCATTTCGTTTCAGTAAAATTGCAGGGCGGGTGAAACTGCGGGGCACTAGTACCGAATATTTGACTTACGGGCTTGCTTCCGCAACGTAAATATTCTTTGTCTTTATTCATCTGTTTTATGTGTCCAGATACAGTTTATTATTTATAGCTCTTTATAATCCATTGAGTGTAATGATGAGCCAGCGTACATCATGGCCAGTAATTTATCTTTTTTGAATACTAATTTAATTTATGGAAATGTAAACTTTTAATTCAAATTGCTCTTGGTATGTATTTATGTAAATGTATTATCAACATTTGATGACAGTGAAAATGTCATTGTCGCACAAGGATAAATAATTTCGTTAAACACGCCAATGCCAATTTATTTAGACTTTTAATAAAGGATGTATATTTTTTTTATTCCGTTGGAGCATAATGGCGGCAAGTGACGATAACTGGAATGCTTCTTTATTCTCTCGGTAATCCATTTGTAAATTCTCGGCGATAATCTTGTCTTGTAAACAAGCACTTAAATCTTTTAAAATAATGTCATCAAAAAAATATAGAATCCTAAAATAATACTCCATATGAAAAGATAATTTTGTTGCCTGCTTAATGTACATTATTATCAATAGAATAAACATATTTGAAACTGATAGTATAACAAGAAGCATTAAAAAATTAAAATTTAATACCACTTCAAGGTACAGAAAGAAGTAAGATAGATAGTAGAAAAGGAGGTTCTTTTATAGGATAAGGGAAAAACGGCCAGTACTTCACGTTATACGAAGTGATTAATACCGTCAAAGAATAACTATTAACTATGAAGAAGTTGTAAGTCCTTAAAAATTAATAAGTAAAATATTTGCTACAGATCTTTAGAAATTGACATATTATTATGAAATCAATTTCATCGTTATTACCGGCAATGCCAAGTCATTTTCTACGTGCCAGTCCTTATTTTTTTCCAGCCAGTGTCAAAAGTCAACGGTCTATAAATAAAAGAACAAAGGATCGCTACTCGATGTGAATAACTAATATCGTTTTGATAATGCTTTGCGCGCGTTCGGGCAATGGCGCCCAGTCCACGTCGCGTTGCTCCCGCGCCGTCACGTTGTCACAGATTAAAATATTTACATATTGAATTTTAACGCGCGTTCTATCTGTTGGTGCGAGCTTATCGGTCGTCTGTGTACATAATATAGTTTTTTGTTAAAAAGAAAAATAGAAATAAAGGATTTGTTGTTGGATTATATTATTTCATATATTTTTAATTGTGTTAAAGTGTTGTTTATAGATTTATCAAAGTATATTTTAAATTCGTAAAGTGATAAAGTGAGTGACCGGCGATATTTTGAGTATTGAGCAAAAAAAAAAAATTGGCGTGTGTTTACTTGGCATTGATTTCGAGAGTATTTAAACTTTGGATTGATACAAAAATGCCTCCCGGTGAGTAATATCGTGTTATTTAAAATAGTTTGTTTAAAAATGTTTGTTACAATTCAAACTTTACAGTTCTCTAGATTGTGATGTATTTAAAACTTTTATGATCTGTAACTTAGGGTCTTGGTACGCTGCCAGCGTTAAACAGATTAATTATCAATTAAATATATTCGTCTTACAACTATTACAATATCGTAATTCACAATCTTACATATGTAAAAATATACTTTTATATATATATTAAAGTAATATGTTTCAACAATAACATTTTTTTTGACAAGTTTGGAGGTTGATCAAGTTTTAAAGGAAACGAAACCCGATAAAATTATCAGGTTGGTAGATTTGTGATGCTTTATTGAGGCCAATGAGTACTGTTAGTAGAATAAGCTTACTGTGCAAAGCTTCACCGGTTTCCGAGATGGCTGAGCGCCAAGTCTGCTCAGTCTGAGCTACTTTACTCAATACCTAATTATCGGTGTTGTTCATAGTCTTTTTTGTAACACGGGCGTACTGAATATATTTATTTGAAATATGATAGAGTTTGCACTTATGTATGTCTATCTATATGTATTTCCACCTATATAGGAAACAGTCATTTAAATACATAGCGGTAAAAATGTTATTATTATTACATTTAGACTTAGGGTTCCATTAATTTGTTAAATACATAAGCCAAAAACAAGGAAAAAAAGACTAAAACTAAATCGACAATTATGATCAATTATAAAAGACAATTTCTAATTTTACTTTGAGTTTTATTCTTATATGATTCTAATTTATTATTTAAAAATATCAATATCTACAAAATGTTAGTTATACAGAAATACAGATTTATTGTTAATTAAATACTTATAAGTCATATATACATAAACACTGTTTAAATAAGTTATTAGAACTATGTATATACTCTTGTATACTTGATTTCATATAATACGAGCAACACATGTCTGTTCTATCAGCAAGTGCTCAGTATCAATACAGATATAGCTATTTTCAGAGGATTATCAAGATTATAATTTCCCTTTGAGATTGATAACAACTTCACTCAGATAATTTTTTTTAAATAATCTGTAGAATACTTATTGTGCGTATTATTACTTTTCTATGCGATGATTAATAGGAACTATAATTGAAACAATATTCATACTAGCTGTTGTCCGCGGCTTTGCACGTATTCGTTTCTCCTTTTCCACTCCGGATTTTTTTGTGAGATAATTCCGCATGTATATAATAAGTTCGAATTATAGGTGTTATTGTGACATGGTAGTTGTTGTCTCCAAACATTACCATGGCAACTGATATCGTAAATGAAGGTTTTATGTACAGTTTTATTTTCGGCTCCATGTAATTTTTTGTACTCCTGACAATGTGTTTGCCAAATGTAATGATTATCGGTTGAATCGTTAGGAGTTAAAGCGTAACGAACAAACATACAAACTAACATTCGCTTTTTTAATACTAGTATAATAATTTATTTAAAACAAATGAAGATTTTAATACTGTATTTTTAAATAGCTGTCAAAAGTAGAAAATACTTAAGTTGTCTTTAGCTGCTGCCTAAACTTAGATACTAATTATAATGTATGCTTCAGTCAGATTCGAAGGTATGCTGTATTCCACCATCTTGATTATACAATTTTTATTTAATTTTATGATTAAAAAGAGTGCTGATATTTCCTTGTCCAACGGGAATAGTGTCACGGACGCTAAGTGCTGTTAAAATTGTTAACACAGTCAATATTTGCGTGATAAATATTGAGCCGCAGTCGGTAGTCGACTGCCTACTAGTCATTGCCCTCGATGTATAAATACTCTAGTGTACACACATCTTTTATTTGCAACAGAATAGAGAACTGTAAAGACTTTATTGCCACGATAAAACAGGTACCGGTTGTTTTAGTCATTAAAATGTACTAATCTATAGTAAGTTACGAAATTACAAAATGTGAACTCATACATGGCAGGAGTTGTATGGTCTTCTTTAATTATATCAGGAAAAAATATTTCTTTTTCCCCATATGTCCTGCTTGTCCAATCCACTTCCGATCCCATCCTATCCTTATTAGAAAAGGGATGGGATTGAGGAGGACTTATATTAGGCCTCCGGGTCCTCACTCGTCAGACGAAACGCAGAAACATACTTCTACTTCACGCTTATTTTCTGTGAGGTCGTGGTATTTCCCGAGCCGGCCCATTCGTGCAACAGATGTGGCGGGTTCTACCACTGTTAATCCATAGTTAAAAATAAATCTTCACTGCATAGTATAAAATTAAATTCCCTCGCCATATCTATTTAATATAATAATATGATGTACCGAATAGTAAAAAGATTTTTTTTTGTTCAAGATGGAGTAGAATGCCACCTTATAAAAAAAAGGAAAACTTTAGTTTACTTGACCTGCAAAAGATAATTTATTTTTGTATTTTGCCCTAGACAGAGAAATTCGCTCGCTCGCACTCTTTGCACGAACACTACTCTTTGAAAGTCTGTGCTAAGCTCTGTGAAAGACAAAGACGGATATAATGTATGCTATACGTGTGTCCTCAAATTTACTCGTTATGTTTGAACATTTTGTAGGTTGCAGTCGTTTACGATGTAAACTTTAAATTTAAATATTTTACTTATCTAAAATATAAAATTTTACAATTCCTTTATCTGAAAAAAAAAAAGAATATTTTTACGAAACATTGCATACATATTTTAACTGCGAATCAATCTCAAGCTGAACTATGCAACGAATTATGTTAAAAAATTAATAGTCATGATCGTCAACGAATCATCAATCATCGAGTATACTTTTATGACCTATTTGGACTAAAGCGTATTGAGGTTATTATCAAAGCTGTTATCCAAGTGACGAATCAGAAACGGACCAAATGGTACGTTTTTTCTTGGTTTCACGTCATGTGTTTACATTTACGCGTGACAAACACTAGCTGTCCTCTTTTTTTATTATTTTTTTTAACAGTGGTAGAGCCCGCAATAACAATATCTGTTGCACGAATGGGCCGGCCCGACCGGTGAAATACCACGACCTCACAGAAAACAGGCGTGAAGTAGAAGTACTCTGCGTTTCGTCTGATGAGTGAGGTGCCGGCCTAATTTCAGTTCGGAGGCCTAATTTCAGTCCTCTTCCCCTTCCCATCGTTTCCTCATAAGGATAGGATGGGAAGGGGAAGAGGATTGGACGGGGAAAACAAAATATCCTTTATCCTGTTTATGCCCTCCTCCGTCAATTAAAGGTAGGCAACGCATCTGCAACAAATTTGCTTGTTGCGGATGTCTATGGGTAGCGCTCACTTGACAACAGGTGATCCGCCTGCTCGTTTGCCACCTTCTACCATAAAATAAAATTAATTACTCTACTCTTTTTACACCATTTGACCTGTGTGAATGTTACTATTACTGTGTTTTGACCGGTGACTGTGCGTATAACATATATAGTATAAAATATAATTGCTTGGAGCATAGACAAATAAATGAAAACAATCAATTAACAATCTCTAAAAAAATGTATATATGTAATTCTTACCAACATACAAATTCAAACATTAATACCCTTCCTCGTGTAGGCACGTGACTCAGTTCGCCGTGCGCCATCTTTGAGCGAAAGTTATTTCGGATCTATTTCCGTGCCGCGCTGTCTATTTCAACGTAGCCATTGGTTTGTTAACTTGTAATATAAAAGTTACTCGATTTGTTTTAACATTTTATAGCTAAACGTACTACTATTTTCTATTATATAGCTTATTTTTTCATATCAATTATAACGTGGTTACGTTTAAAGGGTATCACACGAGGGCCGAACAGTGAGCTAGTGCAGTGGAGAGCGCAGTATTGCTACTCTGTTTGAACGCACCCGTCTAGATAGAACAGTACTGTCTTGTCAGTAATCAAGACAGAACAGTTAATTAGTCGCCGGTCTATTTCTTCGGGGCAGTTTACTCCTACACCACTTTTCTCGCCTTTCTGTTTTGTGGCTGGACTCATGTGAACGCGAGAGAAGTATTTTGCAAAGAGCAGAAAAGTGTGCGCCTGCGCGCATGTGGCGCGTGGTTTGTTTACTTAAAATTTGTTGGTTTTTCATCGCTATCACTCGCGGACTGTCCTTTTACTGCTCTCTCTGTCCTCGTATAAGAGGCCTAAGGAATACGCCCAACTAGAGATTCCTATGAAACCATTCCAGAGAAATTATGGGTTGCCAGCGAATATTGAGTGGGCCCTTAATATAAGATGCCGCCGGCCGGACAGTCACTGACTGAGGATAGTGTTCACGTTAGGATATTCTAGTTTGTGGCCTGTTTTTTAATATTTCTTTTTCGTATAATGACGTATCATTATTTTTTAGAATGATGTAAGTGTTTTTGTCTGATGCTGCTATACTTATTATTTCCGGCTCGGTTATCGGAAGCGGATTTTTAATTTGATTATTCTTCGATACATTCAATAATTATTATAATCATATATGCATTTTAATGAGTTGGATTTTTTTAAATAAAATTAATGTATTATTCATTAAATCTATTTCATCATGTTTTTAACGAGCTTAAATTGTGGTCTGGATGTATGATAAGCGAAGGATTAGTTAGTCAGTAGGTTTTAAAACCTATGACACATGGCAACACATAATGAAATTAATTTTCTTCACGTGTTGTCATCTAGAACCATAGGGTTTCTTAACGCCTGTTTTTTTGAACCACTGGCGTGGATCTATCTTCTGGATCTTTCTGGATTTCTCTTCGTGGTATCTTTGACTAAATAATTAACTGTAACAAGTTGTATTTCAAACTACGCTTTATATGAACACAAGATAAACTAGATTTTTTTTAAAAATTTTAACGCAATGTTACACTTACTACTAGCTCCTAATTGTACTTGCAAAGTATGGATTAATGAAAGTGGGATGGGATATAGTTAAATCAACGTCTGTAATACCCACTCGTCGATGTGACAAGCGTGATAGATTGTCACGTAATATCTGTTCTCTGATTATATAACACGTTGTACGTCACGTAACATAGATTTATCAAACACGTGTCACGCAAACTTGGCAAATTTTCCACATAACCACAATCCGGTACAATCGCCTGCACAAAAGAATGTCGTACTTGGCTCTGTATACAAATGTATCCGAAATATTTGGCATTGAGAGTGAAAGGCGAAATGCTGTCCTGAATGTATCGTTCTAAAACACGATCGCTTTCGTTTCTAATTGACCGCTGTTTTTTTTTTTTTAAATGAGGTAATGTTTGGGATAATGTTGTAGCAACTTTTATGAGTTCCTCGAAAGATGACAGTTCACGAGAAGCGTAAGACGTAATTACTTAAAAATAAAATCTCCCTGTTTTAAAGTTATTTTAAACCGTTCAGTGTTGACAAAGTTATTGAGGTTATCTGTTTATTGATCAACTCTTAGTTTATTTATTGAGTATTGAAAAACATCGCGAAATTTTTCGCATCGACTTAAAAGAACACTGTGTCTACTATAATAGTCATAAAAGCCAAAAATACATGCTGGTAATCTTGTTGCTTATGGTTATCTTTGGTAGTTACTTAACATCATGCGTACCGCTTTCTCCTTCTTCAATGATACATATTGGCTTTAAATATTATTGTCGACTTTGCCCACGTGAATGATAATCAACATTGTGTTTAAGCAGATTGCCCAATAAATCAGTGTAATCAGTTGTGGGCAGAGTTTATTGCACGTCTGTTTAGGTTGGTAGGTAGTCTTGTATTACGGTTAATTTATTATTGTAGCCTTGTTGCTACGTCAAATTGTCGAGTCTCAGTTATCTTGTACCAATATTTTTTTGTTTTTGAATAACCCCGGGGTCTTGTAGAAAGAAATTCTTACATTCTGTTCTTAAAGTACGATTTGTCGTATTGTAACTTTAAACTTTAGTTTTTACTAATACAAGGTTTGTAAGAAACGGGATTCTTACCACGATTAGCCTTATTAGCCCGTGACCATGGCGCATGCAACTGTACCGCAACATCGGGAGCTCAAAATGGCTAATCGTGGTTAGAATCCCGTTTCTTACAAAACTTATGTCGTATTGTTTTGGAACTGGCGCTGTTGACAATTGATTTATTTTCAGTTTCGCATCCGTATTTACATTCATAACTAGCAAATATCTACATGATTTTTTATATTTGAGAAACGAAACGAAGACTGGCTGAATAGCATAGCAGCCTTTTTTATTTTTATGAGTTTGAAGGAAACGACTTTGCTGTTCATATAAGTTACTAAGTATCCTCAAAAATTAGAAGGATTCTAAAATTTAGAAAGAGAAATGAGCTTCCGGCTGCCTGGTTCAGCAGAAAAGCTTCGGAAGTTTACCTTTAACTCACGCCAGAATTCTAAGAGGACTTAGTGTTTCTCTGCAAACAGAGAAACACTAAGTCCTTACTAAGTCGCTTAAATGGTCTGGATCAAAATCCAGACCATTTAAGCAAGTTATTGCCGCTGTGTGGTTCTATTAACGTTCAAAGGGCTTCTGTTAATCTCCACCATTAAGCCGTTGCAGTAAACGCGAAGGCGGTAATCTCTATCTTCAGTATTTAATAGTAGGTATCTGAAAGTATTCTTGTGTTCATTCCAGTTGATTTCCTGGCCTAACTGGTTTTTTGAAAAACAAGCTACAACAATATTATTGTAAATGGTGACCGATCGAACGGGTTTTGGCGGATGCGGGACAGGGAGGGTCGTTTAATGTCGGTGAAGATTCAGCTCAGGTTTAAGGACATCGGAATACAATGACAGAGGAAAACGCTCAAGGCGACCGGTTCCATTCCGTTAATACGTTACGGAACGTGATTAGTTAAATCATATTTACTTATAAATAGAGTTCAAATTTGTATGGCTAACGAAATAAGACTTGATTGGCGGACAATGTACACGCAGGTGTAAATTTGCAAACAATGATACATAACTTATTTGGCGAATTTAAAAGTACTTTAAAATCTAGTTTCTGTTTCTATGTAGTATATCTATTTAATTTTCTTTGTAATTTACTGGTAATATAATCATCTGTTCGACATAAGCCTTCTTCACTCCCGCTTCGTCCTTTGCTTTCTCTATCCAACCATTATCCACTGTTTTCAACCGAGGTCATCGGTTCGTCTGGAAGCAGAGCGCTCTACACTACTCCCCATTGCCTTTATTTCGGGACTATCGCACCTGGCGTCCCTAACGAATGGCTCGTTCCCACTTCACCTACTGATTGTATGAACTACGTCGACTGCTTTTGCTATGTCAAATTTCTTCGTATCAGATTATTACCCTTGCAAATAAGATAGAATACTGAATTTGGTTATTTAGTTAGACCGTATTCACACTGCCGAAAACATTCACATTTAAAAATGTTGTTATCTCTCTCTTTCTCCCTGGAAAACTTGAGCTGACAATATGTTTTACGTGCGAATGTGATCAGCAGTGTGAACTCACGTTTACGTTTCCAATGTGCAGGTAATATAAAATTCCCTATGTTAGAAGTAAACAAGATGTACGGTTATGTATTGATAGGCCTACTTTTATTTCTACGTACCCACCCACCTACCTAACAACCTTCATTTTATGCGTGTGCTTTACAGTAATTTTCCTATAAGATGAAATACGACCATACTAACTTAAGTAAAACAGTATGATTTAAATTTCTTACTCAGAACACCTTATACGACGGCAACATTACAGACATACAACAGTAAGACCAGTTCTTGTTTACTAAGCCATACAGGGATGCCGTGTTACGTACCGTACTTTAATAGGAATGGAATAAATACGAAAAAGGAAGAGATACTACGCCCGCTCATTAGCCACAAACATTTGTTTGTATATCTACATATTCTGTAGTAATGTAGTCGGGGTACGAAAACCTTCGTCAGTTTTCAAATTCATTCCTTTATCAAGTAGTGGACACTTAGTACTTTATGAAACTAAAGCATCATCATCTTCCTGTCGTTTCCCATCTATCTGGGGTCGGCCCAGTATGCTCTTCTCTTTCATACCCCTGTATCAGCCGTCATATCTGAATTCACACCCTTCTTACACATTCAACACATATAATCTTTCACACAATCCATCCGTACTTTCTTCGGTCTCCCTTTACGATTAACTAACCATCCACCTTCATTTTCCACTTTATGAAACTAAAGCACTAAGCAGATGAATGCATTTATAATTATACTTAATATGGCAACAAGGTTCAAAATAGTAAACACTACTAGTCAATGTGACGTTGGAATCAAATATGTATGTTCTATGTACAGTGTGTGTCAGCAGTGGTGCAAGCAAATGTCGAATTTAAAGTAACGAACCTTTTTTTACCCCGACTGTACCAGTCACATTTTTTTAACCAAAATGTTGATGAATTATATACCTTAACCATCCTCATGGGTTTCTTTTGGTTCCATTCTTTAGTTTTTGAATATACCATTGTTTTATAATATGCAAGAGCTGTTGCACGCGGCTTTGCACGTTTCTCATTTTTCATGGAAGTTTTTGTGAGATGATTCCGCGTATAATAATTTCGAATTAAAGGTAACATGTGTCAAAAAGTTATTGTTTGACAATAATTAAACATTACCATGGTAACCGATATTGTAAACGATGGGTTTATGATTTGATGTATTTTCCTTTTCCTCGGGAACAGTTTATTTTCAAGGTAAACGGTACTATATCATTTTCTGTACCCTTGACAATGTGTATGCTAAATTTCATGATCGGTTGGGTCGTTAAGGAGTTAAAGCGTAACAAACAAACTCATAAATAAATAAATAAATATGCGCTCACGCCCGTAACCCAGAGGGGTAGGCAGAGATCATGGATTTCCATTTGGCGCGATCCTGGCACACCTCTCTCTCGCTTCTTCTACATTCATACATCTACGCATACATGCTCGTCGGTTATGGGTGCTCCTTATATCGCCCTTTTTTAGTAAGCCACTAATCTGATCGATATAAGTTCTCCTAGGGCGTCCCCTACCAACACTGTCACTCACTTTTGCTACTGTTCGAAGGTTGTCAATTATGGTAGGACAAAACACAAAGAGAACAAGGGTATCCTTTGTGTATCTTACGCTACATAGCTTAATGCTATGAATTTTTTTCTAATGAAGAGAGCTATAGTAATGCTTTTTGGGAATTTTTATTTTACATACCATACACTGAAGCACACAACAAAGCGTATGACGTGTCGTGCTAATTTATCTGTTTATTACATCGATGACACGTCAACGGCACGAGGGACAATGTTCTCAAGTACATGACACGTACATGTTACGTTTATATTTGGTACGGCGTGGTCGTTATACAACTACATTCCGTCCAACCATTTATTTTACGTTTGACAAATGCACGTTTTTTAATTGAAGCGATTATACCATAGTGTAAAAATGTAATACTTTATGGCTATGTTTATTTGTAACTAGTTATTGCCCGCGGCTTCACGCTTACTGGTTCTACCTCATCTTCCTCGTTGGAAATTTTTGTTACTTGATTTCGCGTATAATAACTTATAGTTAAATGTTAAACGGTTGTTATTGGTTGCTATGGTAATGTATGTCAATGTCATGTAACAATATGTTATTGTCGTGTCATACAATACCATGTCAAGCTATATTAGGTTTTATTTTCCTACCCTCTTATTTTTTTATTTGACCTTATGAACTAAATCGGAGTTGATAGAGATGTCCCAAGTGTTACGGAAGGATATAAACTAATTGTTGGTTTCCACTGGCGTAAAATCGTGTCTGAATCAAGCTTCCTCTCTATCTTTACTATCTGAAAGAACTGAGATGACAGTATGTTTTATGTGAATGTTTTCGGCAGTGTGAACCCACGGTAACATGCTACGATCCTTACGGCTACGACGCGGCGTGTGTATTAATAAAGAGTAAAATGTACGTAACACTTATTTCCACGCCGCAACTCGCTCGGGTCGATGTATATGAGTAATTAGCGTTAATTAATAGCTCCTGTGTAAAGTGCGTGATATGGTCGGCGAGAGTTTATCGTGTGACAATGTAACCAACTAATATTATATATAGTTATATGTTACATAGTTGTAGCTTTAGTGTTTCTAGCTAATCACGATACGGACGAGCCGATATCTTTAACAAGTCACTCTATTGTAGAAACAAAAGGACTATTATTATATAAGTTTTGATTCATAGGTTCATTGATTGCAACAAATTGTTTAATGGACAAGGAGAGGATAAACAGAGAAAGGTATATATCCTTTTCATATCCATCCCCTTCTCTGTCAAATCCTCTTCCCCTTCCAACCTATTTCTTATTAGAAAAGGGTGGGTAGGAGAAAAGGATCCGCCACATCAATCATCAGACTAAACGCAGAATTCTCTTACTTCACGACTGTCTTCTATCTATAAGGTGCAGAGTTTTGTCTGCCTACCCATCTTGATGACGGTGGTGTGAGTGATTTAATAATTACTTAATTACATCGTACATGTTTACCGAGCATATCATATAGCGAGCGATAGAGACCGACCCGTGGCCAATAAGGCCGCGACCCGTACAACGATTGACCTACATATTATTACCACATCCAGTATGTAAACAACTGCTGCTCTTAAACTGTACTAAATAATGTAATTAACTTGAAATATAAAAAATAGCAACCCTGTTATCATCTGTGGTAGATACGGGTATGGTAATCATTGTACATGTTTGTTTAAAAATATTATATATGTAATTGGGAACGTATATGTGATACTGTTTATTTAAGAAAATATCGAGTTCTTAGAAAAACTCGTATCTCAAATGGCGAATAATACATTTATTTTGCATCAATTTATTGTCTTTTAGGGAGGAAAGTTTGATGAGGAATTGCTATTGCCGTCCGTTGCGTTTTAGTTAGTAGTTTTCCAATACTTTAAAACGATAGTCACCTGTAAATTTATCTGTAAACTAGATAAAGCCTCGGTGATAACAACCGACTATGATATGATCTGAAACAACTCCAATCCTTTTCCCATCTCTTCCATCTCCTTTTTCTTCCCTTTTAAAAATCCTGGCAACGAATCTGTAACTCTGGACAGTTGCGAATGTCAATGTTTTTGATACATAATATTAGGTGATGATTTGCATGAGTTGCGCTAAAGATGTGCAGCAAATAATTGCAGCAACTGCGCGCGCGGCGCAGGCAGTTGTTTATCAAACACAAGAAAACATTTTTTTCTTCGATAAACATTGTTTTAAGATTAGTTATATGACATGACATGAGTCCAGCCCGTTATAACGCAAGCAAAATATCAGTTTACAATTTGACGTAGCCAGGTTACAAACAATCTTGAAACAAGTTGCTGACAGTTTGACAGGACACACACAAAATGGGGTGCATTTATTACTTGAAGCTCTTTATATCGTCATTTCGACTCCTGAATAAAAATAATGCTTGCAATAGGGAGGCTCGAACTTTGATAGCGTATAGCAATCACCTTGGTTGACATCATCACAAATTTTACCGGAATACTTATTGCGTGGTCCTTTCACCACGGAACGCTACACGCTTCAATAACGCGTAGAAATTGTTATCAAAATTTGTGCTCTGTTCGCGTAACCTTATGCGGTCCGACAAAAAATACCATCTTCAGTTCTAAGGCCGATCTGGTTGAGTAGCTTTCGTTATAAACAAAGTTGTTAGATTTGGAGCGATGAAAATCTACTTTAAATACATCAGGTGCCTTCACTCCGAAAACAGTGACAGTTTGGTGTGGATTTTAGTCTCACGGTATCATCGGACCATATTTGTTTGAAATAGTGTAAGCAGCAGCGCTCACTGGCGACCTATATTAGACGATAGTTACAATTTTTTGTGGCCTAGGATAGATCTTATATATCTTACAAACATGTGGTTCTAACAGGACGGCGCCGCTTGCCATACTCCACAGAAAACATTAAATTTATTGGATGAGAAGTTCGAGGAGTTCGTCATCGTGGTGGCGATATCAACGTTCTACTGAGATCGGTAGACTTACACCGCTCGATTACTTTCTTCAAAAATCTCTGGCACTCTTCTCTCGCTTCTTCTACATCGACGAATGCATGCTAGTCGTTTCTACTTCTATAGTCTTTTTTAGACATGATGTACTTCATTAAAAAAAACAATTATTGTTCAAATATACATTCACCGAGTTAATTTATCTGTGATACGGAGTCTTGATAATGTTGTTTGTGAACTTTATCATTTCTTATCTGCATTTCATGTTTTGTTTCTTTGTTTATGTGCAACCACACTGCTTACACCACACTCTTTTATTATCAATATTTTCAATCTCATCATTCTAGATTGAAATAGACATTGTAGCGGATAAACGGAGGACCCTTAAACATCCCCAATAGTGAGAAGTGTTGTATCTGGGCTGACGGTTTTAATGTTAGAATGAATCAGTTCATACGGCAAAGGATCTTCAAGAGAAGAGTGGGTAATGCTAAACCTAGTGCTTAATGTCCAACTTAACGTCGAGTAGGATTGTGTGAGCGTAACTAATGCTTTTTTATGGATGAAGGTGGCAAACAAACAAGCAGTTGTTAACGTGATGTTAAGTGACCACTGCCGATAGACATCCGCAACAAACAAATGAGTAGCAAATGCGTTGCTGTCTACCTTTAAGATATTTTTCTATGCATCCCCTCCACGTCCCCTTTTCCTTATTAGGAAAAAATGGTGTTGCTAAGACGACTGAAATAGCGTAGATCTACTTGACGCCTCTCTTCTGTGAGGTTGTATTTCACCGGTCTAGCCGGCCATTCATGCAACAATTTATTGTTAAAAACCAAGGTAAACATGTTTAATGTAGCAAACATACAAAATGATAATACTGAATAACCAACATTTATTTATCATTGTCCTATTGCGGTTGACCGTGTCCGATGAAAATATACACAAAGATATATTTTGCATTGGAATTTAGACCCTATGTCAAGGGGTGATATGTTAAATTGGTATAGAATGTTTAACTTAAATTATTTGTAGTGATACGTAAATGAACTAACACAAATTAAATTCATTGTGTTTTTGATAATGTTTTCGTGATCACGAAATAAAAATATCACGACTTACATTTCGTGGTTATTTTTCACTGTTAATAACCTGTTAGAACATAAATAATTTGTGTTATTAATTAAATAGTTACTAATGCTATGAACATAATTGAAAATAAAATCACATTTATTTGTTAACGTTTAGCGACTGACTAAAAGATGACTGTGATGACTGGCAACGAATCACAGAGCGGTTCTGAAGTTTCGACCAATCAGCGCTCAAAGTTCGTTTTGTAGAAAATACATTCATGTCTATTGGATAAATTTGCGCCTGCCTTACGTCGCCTCTTTGTAAAGTGCCTAAAAAAGAAACGGCACATTCTCAATAATTCGTTTAACTGACAATGTCGACCGTTCAGAATCTGCATAGCCCGATTATAAAGTGCCTGCCCTTACAATCGATCGGTGACATGTAAAATACATTAGTTAGTTTGGCAATAACAATGTATTTGTTCGACATTTTGCAGACTAAAAAAGTATTTTTGATACAGCTTTATCTTAATATAATTAATGAATGCCTGTTTTACAACAATACATATGTATGTTAATCAATTAAGTGATTGCTACCTGCAAAAAATACACGAAAAATTACAGTTTTTTTGTTAAGGTGATAACGATACTGCTAAAAATAGAAGAAAAATACTTTTTTAAATTATAGATTAATTTCAGAATTAACAAAATATGTTTCTAGGTTTATCTAGATCAGGGATGGGCAATCTCTGGCACGCGTGCCAAACTTGGCACGCCGATGACTTGTCACTGGCACGCAAGAGCATAGGTTACCCTAAGCACAGACAAAAAAACTACTTTCCTTGGGTTAAATAAAATGGTTGGCACGTAGAAAAAGTTTGTCAGAGACTTGGCTGATTTTGGCACGAACTCTCAAAAAGGTTGCCAACCCCTGATCTAGATCATAGATTGCCAATCTTTTATCGACTACCTTGTAAGAAAATAAATCCAACGCTCCATTTTACATAATATTTAATTATACACCAATTTCATATGGTCTGCCTTTTATCTATTTCATTATCGCAGATTAAAATTCCTCCCATCTCCCCCTCTAATCGTGCTCCTCGTAGTCGTAGTAGGAGTCAGTGAATATTAATTAATTGTACTAACTTGAATCTCATAGCGTAGCGCCCCCCCACGAAAAGCTCCAACGCCCACTAGAGAGCGGTACCGCCCCTGTTGACCTATGATCTAGATTTAAAATTTCATATGTAGATTGTAAGCGATACGTTCAGTTCAAAATTTTCCAAGAGCCTAGTCCAATTATAAACTGACGAAGTTCACATGCGGTCGTCGAAATGTATATTTTACATGTTATGTGGTATTTTAAGTATGTTTTGACTGCTTTATAAACTTTAAACTGTTTCCGTTGTGGCGGCGCCTATTGCGTCACCTACTGATAACTTATTTTTGCAACATAAATATATGTTCACTTGTAACAAAATACTATATGTGATAATTCAAGTTATACAGGATGTTAAATTTTTATCTGACTACATACTGAATTGTTTTACGTGTTGTTTTATGTAAGACCACAAAATTTGAATATAATGGAAATTAATATTCGGCGTTCAATCAATTGGTTCTGTGATTACAATACAATAGGTATATATTGTAGCAATCGCGTATGTCGCGTATTTAATTACGCTAGTGGTATCTCCAGACTTTGTCTGCATCATGATGTACGTGTCATGAATAAGTTATTTTAAGTTTTTAATTTCCAAGGATAACTTTGATTTGCTGATTAGTTAAATGTTCCAGCGCTTAGTGATTAAAAGCTTCTCTGACTACTTTGA
>JWHW01027227.1:3532-14182 GCA_000931545.1 Papilio glaucus
GAGTCGAGAGCGGCAGTGGAGAGGGGGCATCACGCCATGAGAGAGCGTCATGCCGATTGTCGTCACGGTATACTGCTCGATTTTACTGTCAAGGCGCGCCAATAGATGTTTCACATCAAAAGGTGACCGATGGCACTATCTCCATCCCCTTCCCATTAATTCCTTCTCGCCTCTGCCTTAACTGTCGTTCTTCTGACCTAAATAAAGCTGGCAACACACAGCAACTTCTGATTGTATGTATACAGGTAGAGAATTTAACTCATATCTATATATGTAAATATAAGGTGAATCACATCATCGTCCAGAAAAGCCGGACACCCAAATACTGCTATACTTAAACAACTCAAAACTCGTTTGCATCTATTGTGAAAGATTTTCATCTTGAAACATCAAAAACTAGAATGAATTAATGTCTTCCGTAACATTTACATAATTTAAGTGTTCTAAAATTATGCCAAAATCAAATTCCTCGTGGAAGTGTTGTATCGTTTATTTATATAATGGGCTATTATTGTTTTTGACTCATTCGATCATCATTAAATTTTGCTCACACATTGTCAGGGGTACAAATGATATGGGGTATTTACCCGAAGATAAAACTGTTCCCGAGGTACATAAAACCTTCGTTTACATTGGTTTTGCCATGGTAAAGGTTCATGTTTTGGAATAACAATTTTTTGATATATATATTACCTATAATTCTAAGTTATTACGCGGAATCATTTTACAAAAGCAGGCTGGATAATGAATGTGGACTAGGCCACCACCTCACAGAAGACAGGCGTGAAGAGTATTCGCGTTTCATTTGATGAGTGAGGTGCTCGAGGTCTAACTCTAGCCCTTTTCACCTTCCCATCCTTTGCTAATGAGAAAAGAACGGAAAGAGGAAGAGAACTTGACGGTGGAGGGGATGAATAGGAAAGGGAAATAATCAATTTCTGTGTATCCCCTCCTCTGTATATTGAAGATAGGCAACGCATCTGCAACCCATAAGCTTGTTGCAGATGACTATGGATAGCATTCACTCTATTGTTCTATAAAAAAATTGTCGATTTCTATAAAAAATCGATCGAATTCCTCGAACGTTATAAATCTTCTAAAATGTTCTACACCATTAGCATACGCGATTGTCAATCGTCAAATCCCTTAATATAGTAAAATGATCGCAGATGTCAAATCGTAATCACTGATAGAGAACAACGGCGAACGTTTCCTTATTGATATAATTATGCAATGATGCGGCACGACCCTGAGTGTGTCTTCGTACAACTACCGGTTTTTAGCTTGACATAGATTTCCTATATTATTACATTATAAAATATATGTGTAACAAAAGGTAGCTTGTATATTTCTATATAACAGAAGGTAAAGTAGTGAAAAAAAAGGAATTTGGTAAAAAAGCAAAACCATTCGCACCCGGATTCTGGAAGACTTATTGAACCAAAATCAAGATCAAATGTCATGTCAAATTGACTTCAGTTTCTAAAAGGAAAAAGTTGATGATCGAGCTTCTAGCAACACAAATGACATTTGACAGCTCTGTTAGAAACCTATCATATCACAGCTTTGCAAAACTCCATAATACTACATGTAATTTTAAAACAATAGAAATTCCTTGTTACTACTATCATGGACCAAAAGTCCTTAAACCATTGCCAGAGTTAATAGAAAAAATAACTACTGCTAGCGACCAGCACCTAACATTTCTTCCTTTAGTAATTTAGCATAAACCTTTCATGTCTTGTTCAACAATTGTAATATCTTTTTATTAATTTATACATATCATAAACAATCTAATGATTAAAAGAAACAAAGATCTTAAAAACATTTTAATGGCAACTGTTCTCTTAAAATAAAATTAAAAAATACATCACAGATGAAAACTTAACTAAACACATATTCCATTACAATATATTTTACTTTCGTAGTCTAACCCGTGATCCTAGATGAGCGATGGAACGCAATGCGACAACATGCGACTAATACGTTACGCACGACTTATTGTGGCAGCAACCTACGGCACAAATACATATAACAACGAAACTAATATTTTCGCGTCGCATCATGTAGAAATACCGCGTAAATCATATCTAGTTGTTTGAAAATCTCGATCAAGTCGAAAAAAAGATGTCTTAACACGAGTAGATGCTGAAGGGATCAATGATCATGGAAAATGGAGATATGCAGAAAAATCTCCATTTGACTCTAATAAACAGCTCTTTCTAAAATCTTACTTAAATTACATATCAATGTACTAATATTCCTGAAGTTTTTAGTTATTTTAATTATTACTATCGATAACATTCCTCTTTGGATGATATTCCTCCGGGAGTATTGAATTACTAATTAATACAAACAATGTACCTACAAAATTATATAAACTACATTACCTAAATTTTCTACTTCGTATTTCTATTAAATTTTGTGTTAATTGGTCTACAGTTCTTTTTTCTTATTTTTATCAAGTTTTAAAAGTTAAACTAAACTACAAACATATCTTCAGCATTTATTCTTCCTGAATGGTACTTATAAATTTCATTCTCTTCGCGCAATCCTTCTTTTGCCCTATAATAAGGGAACTCGTTGTAAGTTGGTAGATAATATAACCCAGGTCTATCAAATTTAGTCTCTAGTCCAGCATAATTTGTTTCTGAACTATTATAGCATTGAGCAAATCTTGCATCTTGGATTGAATCGCATTTCAAAGCTATGAACTTCTTCGGATTTTCTATTGCTAGCCACCAGTATATAGCTGACCTCGCATGACTGCAGATAACCAGACAAGGAATGGCTGGAATATCACTCGGTTGGAATTCTCCTCCGTTAACGTAGAAATCTACATGTCCCAAATTTTCCGCCATACCAAAACCATCAATGTTAGTGTGTAAAACATCCACTCTTTCAGCATCTGTCTTTTGTAATCTCAAATCGGGAGGCAGTCCTCTATAACAAGGTCCAGCCGGGTCCAAGCCGGTTATCCTTGATGGTTTCTTACCGGTGGCGGCGTAGTAATATTTAGATGCATAACTAGCTATGTGAGCACCAATACTGATACCAACTATCTCTAAATTATCCGCCTTCAGTCCTAGATCTGCCAGTTTCACAAGAAACTCTCCCATTTTATCGCCTATCACTTTTGACAGTCGTACCGATCTGAAATGGTACAAAATCAAAATGAACAATAAACAAAATCCACTACATTTAAAAAACAATCACACATGTGAAACTTCGAAATTCTTTTGTACAGATAATCTATAAAAGGATAGTTAATGAAAAGGAATAAGCACAGCATAATCTATAACTAAATATTTTTCACAGATAAAATAGCGTGGCGACGCATGTTGACTCCAAGAATTAGGATGACCTGCCGTTTAACATAAAACAAGAACATATTCAAAAACAAACATATTTTATACACATACATGATCAAATAAGTAAATCAGACAACTTTTGAATTTAATAAATAGAGTATGAATAAGCGATAACGTTAACAGTGTGTATAGAGGAAGGAAAGGTTGAAGACACAAACGATCTCAATACATTAAATGCTTATCTAGTCAACGGATCGAATTAGACCTGCATCGAGAACAAAGCAAAGGTATGCTATTGTATGCAATTAAAATCTATAGATCTAACATTCATAGGTTCGGTATAAGGCATGTCGGTTATCTAATTAAAGAATGTTGAATGTACACCAATTATACAGGTTACTGTACAAAAGTTACATTATTTCTGAATTTCGTTCCTAGATTATTTTCGAATGAATTCTTCAGAGTTTCTACATAAAATGTATGAACATTTTGACACATTTATTTCTATTATAACTACTTCATAGAATAATCTTTGGTTTTAGAATACCTGTATACTCTGGCTATACCGAAAATCAAATGCTTAATTTCAGAAATCAATAGATTCGAATCCATTGCTTTCCGATACCAATCAAACACGTGAGGACTTACGTTTTATGAACGTATTTCAAAAGACCAAGAGTCCTTAATGGAACTATCTATAATTATATTAGAAGAAAAAATACTCACTTGGGATATATGTAGGTCAGAAAATGAAAGGTTTCAGACAAGAGCACATTGTAACCACGCTTGGAATAGACCGTGCCTATCGCTTGGCTGAACGGAAAGAAGCCGCTGTCGAAAAATCCACTGATGTACAGTACAGTCTTTTTGTTTTTAAAATCTGTAAGCATACCAACCGTTAAATATTATTTATTACCAACATAAAGACCATCGTCGATGACGTCAGCATCATTGTCATACACCTCAAATATACAAAAGTTTGTTAATGTATGTTTTTTTCCTACCCTTTTCCCATTTTATGCGGGATCGCCACAATACAACCGTTGTTTGTTTTGGATACGGATATTACCCCCTTCTGGTATATAATATATAAAATATTAGTAGATTTTCGAAATAATTTACTAATATTTCTCTTAACCATTTCAACTAAGCTAAATAAATATGTATCGAAATATTCCCAAAGATGTATATATATATATATACATCTTTGGGAATATTTCGATCGCTTACCTACTAATTTATCTTTGGCTAAAGACTTCGCAGCCGCAGCGATGGGATAGTCCCTCCTGTGAACCTGGCCGTTTATCACTTTGTGCACCAATATCCTCAACATTTGTAATTTCTTTTGACTAATCGTTGCATTCTTCAAAACGCCCGGACCTGCGAAAATTATGAGTGCTTTTTAGGAACAATGACATTCGAAAATAATATTTTATTTTATATGAAATAATTACTCTCTCATTGTTTGTGTATATACGAATGGAGAATTCCACGATACTGTTTTTCAGTTAGTGTCCAATGTATTTTTACTATGCACCTACAGCTGTCGCCAATTTAATAATTTTATTCTTAAAAGTGTAAATAATAAATAATGTATATAACATTATTAAAGTAAATAAATGTAACGCTGGAAATGTAAACAATAAATGTAATCAAAAAAAAACAAAGTACTGGGTACATAGCATGATTTCAATCGTATAGTATCTTATGAATTTGATTTGAAATTTATCGGATTACAAGTTACTTTACTTGACAAATGTGACAATATCTATCTCTGACAATCCGACAAACCGGATAGTCTGAGATCGCCCTGCTAAAGGTTTGTCGGATCACCGAGAGTCCACTGTAAATAAATTTAACACCGTAGTCTTATTAGGTTCAAGAAACATAAACACTTATACACGTAAACACTTACAATTCGGTATCAATCCAGCTGGGTATCCGATGTTAGGGCTGGGAGTATACACATCACCAGCGGCGAATCCGAGTGCCGATAGCACGAGGATCACGGTGATGTAGCCAATCACCTCATCAGTCGCCATCCTGTAGGTATAACATTATCTTATTCGCTTACTATTTATTCCCAAAGCTACACTCATACGCGGCGCTCATTTTGTATCACACATACAAAAGAATAAACTGACTGACATATATCAACGCACAGCCCAAACTACTGCGCCTAGAGACTTGAAATTTTGAACAGAGAAGTCTGTTATTACGTAGGCAAGCACTATACATTTGAAACGGGAAACTGAATCGCGCGCTTGAAACGACCAATGTGCGCGTGCTAGAGTTGGCCGTGAGATGGTGTCAACTCAATTTACGAGAGGTTGCTACTCTCAGTCACTGTGCATTTAATCTACAGTATTGTGCATAACGTATGTTATATAAATCAATGTATATGTGTAAACTATGTTAACAAATGTATAAATAGCTGGAACAAATAATGTTCATTTAAATAATTCATACAACCCGTTCCCAAAATCACATAAAACTTAACTGTTATCCGCAATTCTTTATAAAATATTTCCTTAATAGTCCGGTTTAGATCTATTTCTGGCAAGGTCACTAAATCTTCCTTATTACTACATCCTACACAATTTTATACTAATTTCTATTAGTACTACGATTGGTCGTTATGGATGAGGGTAAAAATTCGTCGGATATTTTTCCAAATATCAATCATAACCTCTTACTATATATATGAATTTGTTAAAAACATTGTTAACAATTTTTTTTTTAATAATCTCACTAGCTATGCCTCGTGACTTCACTCGCTTACGGAGATAAATCCTTCCTACTTGTGTCATTTTTGTTTCTGCTATTCCTAATTTTATTTTTATAGAAGAAAGTGGAGAACGTTCACTCGTTATCAAGTGATCACTAACCATAGCATAAGCATCTGCAACAAGGTTGCGGATGAGTTGATAGAGAAGAAGATAAACAGAAAAAGGAAGTCCTTTTCCTCTTCTCCCTTCCCCGTCAAATCCTCTTCCCCTTCCCATCTTTTCCTTATTAGAAAGGGATGGGAAAGGGAAGAGGAGTAGAACCAAGCATTCGTTACCCCACTCATCAGACGAAACGCAGAATACTTCAACTTTACGATTGTCTTCCGTGAGGTTGTGGTATTTCACCGGTCGAGGCGCCCATTCATGCAACAGATGTTGTTGCGGGCTCTACCACTGTTAAAATATTTGTTATAGCAGTCAAACGCATAAATAATTTTTCAATCCGATCGATAGATCATTTAAGCGTTCAAACAAAAGTCTCTTCAGATTTATTATAGTAGCTAAAAAGTGCAGTTCACAATTCTCTGTTAGTTTATAATATTGCTATTGAGATTATAATCTAACGATGTTTATAACTACACCGTGACGTATACACATTTATTTATATCCAATTAAAATTCCTTTCACACATCCCATACATACAATAAACACTAACAGTCATACTTTACGTAATATAAACAAATGTTATAAACTCTGCTTATTTCCGATTCAATACGTTACTTGAATATGCAAATCGGTATACTGTCATGATACGGGTAGGCTGTACAGTGAATAATAAATATAGAAACATGTGTGTGGTATAGTTGTTAATGACAAAATAAGTTAGTATACGCTCACGCCCGTAACCCAGAGGGGTAGGCAGAGATCATGGATTTCCATTTGGCGCAATCCTGGCACACCTCTCTCGCTTCTTCTACATCCATACATGACAACAACCATTAGTATTGTTTAATTTTATTATTCCCGACGATTGGAACTCACAGACCGGGCGTTATAGAGTTCTAGTAAAATAAAGACTGTCTGTCTATCGACTTTTATATAGTTTTTTGACCGGGATTCACGTGGAAGGTGTATAATTCATTCAGATTTTCTGTAAATTAGCTGATTGTTTAGAGGTGGTTGTGGGTTCGAATCCGCCATTCGACTATTGTTGTGAACCATTTCCAAGTTTAAGCTTGGGAATGGTAAAAAGAAATATTAGTAAATTATTTCGATAATTTACTAATATTTCATATACATGCCCGAGGAGGGTTGGCGTCAGGCAGGCGGCCATAAAAAAATAAAGCCAAAACCTATTACAGTATAGACAAAGGTCGTACTGTACCGACCCCACTGAAAAAAGTGGGAAAAGTGCAGGGAGAAGATGAAGATTACGTTGATTTTTATAATAAGCTACACCGGCCGTACGTGGTTTGATAGAAAATATGTTGGCGCATATGCTGAAGCTTGCGCAAGCTCTGCGTGCGAAGCCAGGGCGGGACGCTAGTTTTAGTAATAAATTATGCACCGTACTACCATCAAATAGTTTTAATTTTAGTCGTACATCATTAGGTGCATCACTGCAAAATGAGAACGCACGTAAGAGTAAAAGCTTTGGAAACTACATGTGAAAATTTTACATAAATTCTGAAGTTACATCATAAATAAAGCTGGCGCAGTGTTTGCAGATGGGCAAACTAAGCCGGCCATTTTGTTGGGATCACAGATAGTACTTTCTGGTCCTTAAAGTTTCGTAAAAATTATTATTTGTTATTATTACAAATATTAAATTTAGTAACTTAACAGTGGTAGAGTCCGCAACAACAACATCTATTGCACGAATGGGCCGGTTCGACCGGTGGAATACAACGACCTCACAGAAAACAGGCGTGAAGATGAAGTACTCTGCGTTTCGTCTGATGAGTGAAGTGCCGGAGACCTAATTTCAGTCCTCTTCCCCTTCCCACCCTTTCTTCATAAGGATAGGATGGGAACGGAAAGAGGATTGGACGGGGAGAGTATTAACGGGTAAATCCGTTTTCCTGTCTTTGCTCTCCTCTGTCCATTAAAGGTAGGCAACGCATCTGCAACACCTTTGTTTGTTGCGGACAACTCGCGGATGTCTATGGATAGCGCTCACTTAACATCAGGTGATCCGCTTGTTCGTTTGCCAAATTCTTAAAAAAAAATTGTTTCAACCATTTTGATTGTTTTAAAGATTCCATCTAAGATTAAAAGCTATACTATAATATTGGAAGGACGGATTCGAACCCAAGACTTCATGTTCGGCAGTCTCCAACTCAATTGTTAGGCTATTGGCGCTTCAAAATGAAAATTAAGAATTGATTTAACGATAGTAATCTAAATATTGTAACATTTATTAGTAAAGTATTTTCTATCATATTTTGTAACTGCGATCCATAAGAAGATCCAGAATCGCACCAAATGGAAATCCATGATCTCTGCCTACCCAATTACTGGTTACGCATATTATTATTTGAAAAGTTCATTTATGAACGAAGATTACGGACGGACCAATTAAAGATTTTTAAAGAAATTTCTTACTTCATCCTAGCTTAGCTTTTATAGCATCACTAATTATAAACTTGGAACTTATTTTCAACTTCGAAGTACTTTGGTGGGTAATTAAGACTTCTTGCTTGAAGACTTTAGCAATAAAAAAAAATTAAATCTCACTCATTTGTTTAACACAATTGAATAATAAAAAAAACACAGGCTGTACCGCCGAACGACTGAAAACTCAAATCAAGTGGGAAGGCGCGATAGTTCAATAGTAAATAAATAATCAACAAAAATAAACCCTTCTACCTTAACAATAAAAATTAAAATTGCATACAAGAAGAATAAATGACAAAAAGTTCGTCGAAGCTGTTCCAAATTCAAATAAACATATTGCTGACGAATGTTGCATGTTGTTCACGCGAACCTATAAGATTTTACGCCACTAAATATCGTTTAACACGGTTAAAGAAGTTATTCACTTCAAAAACATTCCCAGACAAATCCACTTAACAATGTGACACACGACAACTGAACAAAATTTATAACATTTAAAGATCAATTTTTACATTTCTAATTCTAAAAACAAGAAATAATTAATGCAAAGCCTGGTTATACCTCTATAACATTCCGGGGGAAATATGAATAGAGAGAATCTTCAAAATCTGTCAAGCCGTTCAGGTGACAAGTCACAACGGAACGGGCATACGGACAAACGAGCTAAAAGCATTGTACTCCTTCTTTTTTTTTATAAGAGAAAGAGAGCAAACGAGTAGCGAGAACACTGAGGTGATCAACGTCGCCCATGAACACCTGCAACACCAGAGGAACTGCAAATGCGTTGCCGTCCTTTAAGAAAAAGATAAGCTCGCTTCTTGGACCCTTTTCTGTCAACTTTTTATCTTTTAGAAGCTATCATCGTCATCTTTCTTACTGTGATTTTTGTAGCTTGATTTCGCATATACTAATTTGGAATTATAGATAATTATCTGGACCTTTATTCACACCAGGCCATCTGATCCCCAACTAAGATAACTGATATAATACATTTACTACTACACTTACACCTAGACTCAGGACAAACAGACATGCTCATGCACACAAATCTCTGTCCCTGGTGGGAATCGAATGCACGAACTGCAGCGTGAAAAGCAATTATATTACCACACCAACCGGCCCGTCAATTGATTGCTATGGTAACATTCGAAATGTCAAAAAGATGTTATCATTGAGTCACGTTTCCATGGCAACCTATATTAGGTTTTATTTATAAGGTACCCAATTTCATTTTCTGTACCCCTCACAACGTGTATGCAAAATTTCATGATGAATGGTTGAACCGCCGGATTTGAAGTGTTAACAAAGTTAACAAACAAACCTCACATTCATAATAGAACGTACGAATTTAGTTTACAAATATATGCTTTTGATGCTTGACCTAGTCTACGAGATTCAAACGAGTATTCCCCAATACTGAGTAACACAAATATTTGTCCAACTGAATTAATCCAAATGTAAATATCGTGAAGGCAAATAGAAAACAGTTTAGTGCTGTCTTTTTGAATTATTTATATTGTAAACAATAGGGTAGACAGAGATTACGGATTTCCATCTGCATCTAGGAGGGCACTTATCCCACTATTTCACTACTGTTTAAGGGCAAAAGGGGTGACATAGACGGAAACAAACCCGTCTCTAACATCTCTTGCTCAAATATTCAAGAACGGCATCAGTGCCCGTCTTACAAAATACCTGTCCGATGCTGGTGTACTGTCCGACCGATTGTACGTTTATCGGGCGTTCTCCAAGCTCGCGAGCATAAACTTCAGTCGCAGTATTCTTGCTTGTCGAAAGACATCGCAGACCACCGCGCGCTCGCCTGCAAACTGCGCCACTACGGCATATCCGAAAACGCTCATGCCTTACAAATCTTCTTAAAAATCGGGAGCAGGTCGTAGTCGATAAAGGAAATGAAATGAGGTCAGATCGTCCTTTTCTAACGTCCTCTTTCCTCTGTTACTTAATGACACCAGAAAATGTAACTGCAGATG
>JWHW01027227.1:36070-47120 GCA_000931545.1 Papilio glaucus
GAGAGGTGTGCCAGGATCGCGCCAAATGGAAATCCATGATCTCTGCCTACCCCTCTGGGTTACAGGCGTGAGCGCATATTTATATTTATTTATTAAGTTTTTACATTTTTAAAATTCGTAATTTACTAAATATTTTCGAAAAACAAGGAGAATCGACCTGAATGCAACCCAATCAGCGATTAATACAGGTAATAAAGTGACCGTAAATTAAGTCTAAAGCGATACGAAGTTTCTACAAAAATGTAACACATTTTTACTAGTAAAACATTTTGCAACAAAGGCAATTGGAAATTATCCAATCATGACAAAATAACCTAATACTTTAACAATTTAAATTACTGTTTATAAGATATTTGAAAAATGGTTCAAAGAAATAATATTAAATTATTTCGATAATCTACTAATATTTCATATACATGCCCGAGGAGGGATGGCGTCAGGCAGACGGCCTTAATAAAACTATAGCAAAAACCTATTACAGTATAGACAACAGTCGTACTGTGCCGACCCCATATAAAAAAGTGAGAAAAGTGCAGGGAGAAGAAGAAGATCTTTGAAGAAATTTAAAGAAAACGGTGATGACACAGTCTTCAGCATCTTATTTTAAAATCTAGTTAAAATTGACTGTCAGTCGCGTAGGACATTACCTCTTCTCTGTCTTTGCATTATTTGTATGCGAGAAGGAGGTAAAACTGACACTATCCTGATAAGTTTTTGAGAGATGGTGTTCTTTATTTGCGCATAACGAAATTTCGCAAATTGCCGGACACATTGCTCGCAGAACGGATGTCCGATGGAGCCGAAAAGGTGGCGGCCACGTAAGTAGACGCAACATAGGTAGGCCTCCTACAAGATGGACCGATTTGCGGAAGCCTACTGCATGAGGGCAGAGGACCGATCTTTGTGGCGAACAGTGGCAGAAGCCTACGTCTAACATTGGTTGAGCCCGCAACAACAACATCTGCTGCATCTGAAGCTCAGGAAAGACAGACAGTAGAAGTATTTCTGCGTTTCATCTGATGAGTGACCAGAGGCCTAATCCTAGTCCTATTCCCCTTCCTATCATTTTCCAATAAGTGAAGGATGGGTAGAGGAAGAGGATTCGATTCGGGAGAAGACGAAAGGGAAATATCCTTTTGTTTGTTTATCACCTCCTCCCTCCATTAAAGGTAGGCAACACATCTGCAATTCGTTAGCTTGTTGCAGATGCCTATGGATAGCGGTCATTTAATATTATAACATTATTCTATTTAAAAAAAAGCAGTAGACGAATACAGGTTGAAACGATGTCGACGACTTTTAAGAAATCATCTTTGCAAAATAATAACAAAAATGCTTAAAGAATAACAAGTAAATTATCGATTTACCTAAATAAAAAATGAATGTGTTAATTCTCTTCTATTTGTCCTTCTATTCTGTCTTCTATTTGTCCTCTTTACTTCTATCCGTACTTACACTCTTCCAAGCTTGTAACACTTTTTAATTTACCTAATAATATTAGTGGATACAACAGATAATATTATAACTAACCAATAGTTTAACAACATATTGATTTGGTGGTCGAGTCATGTTGAGAGGTTGAATGAGAAGATGGCAAAGAGAAATTTATGTTGCCAAAGTGAGTTGCAGTGTTGGAAGGCATCGTCCTAGACTAACATATATCGATATACTAAAGAAAGTTGGTGTTAAAAGTAGGCATATCTAACGAGCTTGTACGCGTAGATGTAGGATAAACGAGGAAAGTGCGCCAGGATCGTACCCAATACTGTCAGCCTATATACTTGACGTAATCCTTTCCATATCTACGAAGGTTTAGACGGAATTTTTTATCTTTCACCATTACATGTCGATACTTCCAAAAATCACGTACCTAGCCTAAGACCTAATGTTTCTTCTTTGCTTCTTCCAAACCAGCGTCTTGTATAAAAGCTTTTGAAAATAAAAAAAATACACGCTTCGAATTATGCATCAGATCAAGAATCACAAAGTGAATCAGTTTTATTGATTCATTTAGTTTTACGCTTATCACAGAAGCCTTTTCGTTTGATTTTTATTGCGGTTTACTTTAAGACAAAATCTTATCGCGAAATACAAAGTCTGTGCCGGCGATCGCTGCGGCAAATTGAATCTCAGAAACAACGTTACGTTCCTTTTTACTTTATTTCTGACTAGTGGATCTTAAAATCAGATTTGTTACGCTGCAGAAAAATTGCTTTAAAATTGAATTATATTCGACTCGATGAATGTTTGCCTAGTCTGACTACCGACCTGAAATATCGGTTCTAATACAGATTGGTAGCGAGTTTTGTATTTATTACTTTTTCTGTCACCTTCACAATTAAAACGAAGTACTACGGCGTCTAATATCTAACGGCTTAATGAATGTGTGCTCGACTCCTTATAGAGTTTATTAGCAAAATAAAACAATATCATTATAGTTATTGCACTTCTCGCAGGCGCTTTAAAGTAATATTTATATTTCTACTAGCACCAGCTGACACGCCTCATGTCATTTATTAAAGGTCCTGCCGACTCTAAATCTCATATTTACGGTTGACCCATTGCTTCCGCTTGCATCCCATGTAACTCAATTGTAACGTTAAATGCTCCACTAAATCTAATGGGGTGTGAGGGAGTAGAAAAAATGGCTTGAAAGACTTTTTATTAGTGTTCACTAATGTGGTCATGAGAAAAAAGGGAGTTAAAAAGCGCGACCACATTACAATAACTATACAAAGTTTCTCATCGCCAAAAATCATAATAACATATGTAACTAATGATTTAAACTTTAATTATAGTAAAAAAAACATCTTCATCTTAAATAATAAACTTCCAATTAATAGTTCGCATTGCGATCGTATTATAAGCACAATGACATGGTAATAATGTTTATCGTCGGACATTACAGATTATTATTATAAATAATGTAGATACGAAGAAAATAAATAATATAATTCTTAACTCAGTTTAGTGAACTCGGTGACACGCTGTGTGTACGTGTGTAATAATAGTTGTGTGTCTGTGTACAATATCTGTGCTATATGAGATGCATGCACCATGCAGTAGTCTCACGTCTAGCATTTCACGGTGATAGACGTCAAAATGGTGTCCAAAGTTGCTGTTGTGACAGGCGCTAACAAAGGCTTAGGATTTTCCGTAGTGAAAGGACTTTGCTTAAAATTCGACGGCGTAGTATATTTAACGGCAAGAGACAAAACAAGAGGCCAAGAAGCAATAGATAAGTTAAAATCCATAGGATTACAACCGGAATTCCATTTGCTCGATGTAAGTGACGAAAACAGTGTTAAAAGTTTCGCTGATTATATTAAAACAAAACACGGTGGATTTGACGTTCTAATAAATAATGCTGCAATATTAGAATGGGATGAAATTTATCCAACTTATGACGCTGCAAAACGTAACATTGACATTAATTATCGAAGCTTGTTGTCAATTGAAAAGTGGTTATACCCTTTGCTAAGAGATGGCGCCAGAGTTGTAAATGTTTCAAGCTCATGTGGACATTTATCTAATATAAAGAATAAGAAATGGCGCGATATACTGCAAAAGAAAGATTTAACAACAACCGAAATTAATGAATTTGTCGAAGATTATCTTGAAAGTGTTAAAAACGGAACATTTAATCAAGATGATTTTGCCGATAAAGGTAAGCATGCTGAGCATAGAGTTTCAAAAACAGCGATGACAGCGTTGACTATGGTTCAGCAGAGAAAATACCAAGACAAAAATATTTCTATAAATGCAGTGCACCCCGGACATGTTAAAACAGATATGGCAAATGGTGGTGGAGATTTGGAACCAGATACAGCAGCAGAAACAATCCTATACCTAATTTTATATGCTTCCCCAAATTTGAAAGGTGTTTTTATGTGGAGTGATAAGAAAATTGTCGATTGGTATGATTATGAAGGGGATTATTACTGTAAAGATATTTGGTAACAAAAAACATGAGTGCCGACTTCTGAAATTGTTTTTTGTGTTTTATTATTATAAGCTGCATGTAATAATCTGTTTTTTTAACTTCCTTTAATTTTCCTAATTCCTAAAATTATCCTTAGCAAAGAACAGATAACAAAGAAATAAATTTCATAGACATAATGTTAATCAACATTCTTTTCTCTGCCACTTGACCTTTATACTTCTACAATTATATATTAGTATAAATAACGTTTCACAAATTGTTTATAAAAAATGTTTGACAAAAGTCGGTCACTCGCCTCATGCTAGATTTTTTGGATCGGTATTCGGCTTATTTTTTTTTGACCCTTTTTTATCATAATTAAAATAGAGGCTTAGGCTAGGCGCCTTCTGCGCCCTGCCGCCTCAAGTCCGGTGTAGTTGTAGATGCCTCTTCTAGTGAAACAGTGACATGTCACAAAAAATATTAAATTGTGAAAAGTTTGAAACGGAACGAGTGTTTCATTTTGAACGGATCGAATTTGACAGTTGACACTAATAATTTGACAGTACGAATTCATGCATTCCGTTTGTGGGTGGTGCATATGTCTTTAGTTTTTAATTTACTCGTAATACAAAATAAATATTAAGAATAATAAATTAAACAGTTATCAAATTTTGTCGAGTATAATTCTACAAAAAAGATAGTGTCCAACACGTCATATTTTAAATCTGTTAGGTAAGTTTAACATTTATAATTATTTAACAAATTGTATTATACTGAAGAATATATCGAAAGGAATATAACGTTACGACAACAGCGATACAATATATGTTTTATGAAACTGTGTCGCTCGGAATGAAATGTCAATAGAAAATATCAAAGCTATTGTGTATTTATTTATTCGTACGATTAAAGTACTGAGCCAAAATAGGCGGTGAAGTGCCTTGACCTAGCACGGAACATTGCCATTCTAAGTACGGCACTGCGCAGACCTAGTTTAGTAATTCCTGGAAGTGAAAATATGTTTTTATATTCGTTTTGTGTCCACTTCTTTTACAAAACTCGTGAATTTCGTGCGCCAATAATAGCTGTGTAAAAAAAACTCCGGAATGTGGCATAAGTTGAAATGACCTTCGTCGAGCGTTTTTTTGTGCCTATAAATAATATTCAAAAATGATTAATTTTTAAATATATTAACTTGAGCTTTACAAACTTACACACATAGGGAATAAAGTGAAAATCATTTACTGAGTTTTAAAACTCAACTTTTTATAGGTGCATAAACCAAATATCAAGAATAATAAATTCTTAAAAGTTGATGTTTAGTTTGATCTATGTAAAAAATACAACAATACTGATTTAATGATGATAATGTTATTACAAGTAAAAGTAGTTCAAATTAACAAAAAGCACCATCTAACACATACATATTTCTTAACTATTTTAAACATAATTTTTAATTTAATCCTAAGTGTAAGGCACAAAACAAATCCCTTAAATATGTAATATAAATCCAGAAACAATTACAAATGGAATATCATTGGTCTGTAGATATGTGAAGTGGTGGAACTGTATATTACAATGGTTGTAGTGAAATCAGTGCGTGTGATGGCGTCGTTTGCGGCGCAAGCAGCGCTCAGGTCACGTTGGAGCTCATTAATAGAGTCCACAAGCGTTGACGTACCAGGGGAAGTGACGGATGGTGTCCGTTCAGTCGTCGGATGGCTCAAACAGGCACTGTCTATTGTTATTCTGGGTAGCATTTTATTTATTGTCTGTATTCACTGTTTATTATACTCTATTCATGCACCTTTTTGTTATTGCATATTATTTTATGCATGAATTATATAGAATATGATGTGGATTTGTGTTGCATGTTTGGTGTATACTGTGGGATATTTTGCATATATTTATTTTTTTCTTATAAGGAATGGATGGGAGGGGAAGAGGATTTAATGGGGGAAGGAAAGCATAGGAAAAGGAAATATCCTTTTTCTTTTTTCGTTTCCTTTGTACATTAAACATAGAAAATGTACATGCAACTTGTAAATGCCTATGGGTAACGGTCACTACGGTAATATAAAATGAACTGCTTGCTCTTATGTCATCTTCTATATTTTATTTCACTATACATAAGATAATATGGAGATATGTATTAAGAAGAAAAATGTTTAGAGGTCAAGGGATAAAAGCATCATTTTTTTTCTCACTATCCAACAAACTTTATGCTAGTTCTAAAAGTTACGAAGAGAAAAATCAATTTGCTAGGTAAAAATAGCAATATCCAATATTTTACTAAGACAGATACTTGTTTTAGTAATATATCCTACAACATATATCAGAACTCATGTATCTATACCCTGAGAATTAGACACCTTAAATGTAAACAAAGAAATGTCCTTGTCAATGACATATCTCTTCCATTACAACTTTGAACCAGATTGTTGATCAACCTATGCTATGTCGCCCTTATCTTTACAGCTATTCAAGAAACTTTTGTCCTCATCGCCAATCTCATTTTCATCCAAGCAATTGAACACATAGTTTGTAGGTCCACCACATAAGTATACTACTGTTAGTGACCGAGGTTCTGTATTGGAGCTATTTATTATCTATGTAAATAGATGCATCTATTACTGCTAATTAACAAGTGCCCATACAACTAATTAACTAATTAAAGTTATACAAAATTAAAATTTCAACTCCACTTTAAAACCGCAGGCAGTCCATACACAAATTATAATTTTCCAAGAAAAATATTCTGTGATCAATCAATCAAGGCTGTACACATTTTTTCTAGCTTGTTATGTGTATTTTTTGTCATATTTTTTTATTACAAATAAACTGGCTCCAGAACTTGCTCCGCAACTTGCTCCAATCCTTTGCCATTTGCTCGCAATGATAACAACATTGGATCCTAAAGGTTGATATACCTATCACTTACGTCGGTTTAGTAATTTAGTTGGATAACCTGTTTGCAAAATAAATGTTTGGGGTTTGTTACTATAGTTTATTTCAAATCGAGATGGAATGTTTGAAAACAAACAAACGTCACTACAATACATGGTGGTCATACACAACGAAGTGAATTTGTACAATATGGATAGGTAATCTGAGAATAGGTGTTCTACGAATTTTGGAATTTACGAATTTTAGCGTTTTTAGGCCTTTGCTTACAAACTTTCTAACTTGATAAACTAAATATAGATCATGTCACTTTTTGTTCAATTAAAACTAACTAAGCAACCTAAGTAAAAAATTGATAGTGATTCAAAATTATGGGGTAATATCATAACTGTATTATAATACGAAATAAAGTATGTAGAAATGTTACAAGGATGAATGATAAAAGAGTAACAAGGTTTGCAGGGGACGCCCCAGGAGAACTTACATCGATCAGATTAGTGACATACTAAAGAAAAGCGATATAAGGAGTACCCGTAAGCAAGGAGTATGTATGCGTTGATGTAGGTAGATGAACCGAGAGAGGTGTGCCAGGATCGAGCCAAATGGCAATCCGTATTCTCTGACTTCCACTGTTGGTTACCTCTTGTCGCGTCTATCTGTTGTGAAAAACTCGACAAAAAAATAGTTGGCGTACATGCTTGGCTCATACAAAGCCGATGCTGATGGCTAAATATTTATACTATGTATGAATCAGAAGACGAAAATAGGTGGGACATTACTAAAAAAGGTCGCATTATGTTTTGTTATTAGGCAACTGAATGTGTAGTTATCTGTTATGGCCTTGGTGAAGGACGTGTAGTACAATCACGCACACAAGTCATTCATATATATAAATTGGTTTAATAAGTTTTAATAATAGTGAGTTACAATTTGCTAGCTCAGTTTTAAAACTATTTCATGTGTTTTCAAAGTATCTATCTGGATCAAAGTAAAGACCCAAGCTATGGCTCATCAATTTATAAACTAACAGTGGTAGGTAATGTCCTCGTGGGGCGTTCTGATGAATATTTCTTCAAAGCTTTTTTCGTCTACCAAAGATTATTGTAAACATATACAAGCTGTTACCCGCGGCTTCGCACTTGTTAATTTTCAAATTTTTGTAAGATTATTCCGCGTATTCGACTTCGAATTACAGGTAACACGTGTCTAAAAGTTGTTATTGTTAAAACATGAAACATTTCCATAGCAACTGATATTGTAATTGAAGGTTTTATATATACCTCGGGAACAGTTTTATGTCATTTGAAATGAACGAAACGAATGAATGAACGTGATTATAATATAAACCATCTGAAGTTCTTAACTTGCTATATACAAACAAAAAACCTGTGTAGATTTACATAAGTGTATACGTTCAAAGTACCACCACTTCGATTTAATACATAATATATCGAAATAATGATATATATAAGCGTAAAAGTTTCCATCAAAGTAACTAGATCCGCAATATATCAACTGATAACTCCGAAGCTTCTAAGTAATGGTTTGGCCTATCGCCAGACGAAAGTAATGGCGTGCCATTTTTTGTGCGATCCACCGAGGATTTTTAGCGGTCTACCTTGTCATGATTTGCGTCAAACTACTAAGATATTTTTAAAATTAAAAAGAAAATAGAACGACCTCTCACAGATGTACAATATTCTGCCATGCGGTTGTGTCTCAGAGTCGTCGATTCTAGTCGAGCTTACATTACGTAAACCAGTGGTTCCCAAAGTTGTCTGAGCTGCGACCCGTACAATAAATAAATATGAGCACACGCCCGTAACCCAGAGGGTAGGTAGATATTATGGATTTCTTTGTAGAGCGAGAGAGCCTCTCTCACTCCTTCTACATCCATGTACATGCTCATCGGTTACGAGTACTACTTATATTGCCCTTCTATAGAATGTCACTAATCTGATCGATATAAATTCTCCTTGGACATCCCCTGCCTGAACAGAAGAAAAAAAATGGGTAGATCTAGCCACAAACGAGCATGTCCTAACGGCAACACTGCTATCCGGCCGTCAGTCAGTGACCGTCCGGCCGTTGAACGTCTTACATTTTAGGCCCTACTAAAAAATCGGTCACGACCTCAACGCCAGTGGGTCGCGACCCATAGTTTGAGAATATGTTATGTAAGCTCATTAAAAAGCCAATAACCCAATTATTACGAACGGGCTGTGAAACATGTACAACGTGGTCTATCGAATAGGCCATTCTATTATTTCGTGAACTAAAGTTTAGGACAAGTTTCAGCTTAGCAGATGTTTAAATAAATCGTAGTAAATTATTTTGATAATCTACCAATATGGTATATATTATATGCCAGAGAATGGTTGGCGTCAAGCAGGCGGGCGGCAGTAAACAACTGTAGCCAAAACCTATTACAGTAGAGCCTTCGATCGTACTGTGCCGACCCCATATTAGTGTGAAAACAGGGAGAAAAACGACACAACATTGAAGGATATCTCAAAACAAGTGGAAAGATACAATTATAGTTCAAAAATAAATAAATAATCAAAAATAAACCCTTGTATACTTAAGAATAAAATTCAAAATTGAATACAAGAAAAGTAAATGTAAAAAAAATCGTCCAAACTGTTCTAAATTCAATGAAGTATGTTGCTGTCGCATATTGCATTTTGTAACGCGAAAACCTATAATATTTTCCCCTAGCAAATATCGTTTAACGCGGCTAAAGAAGTTCTCACTTCAATAAATGCAAGTCCATTAAAACATATTTTTTACCTCTATAATAATATTAAATAAATAAATGCGCTCACGCCGGTAACCCAGAGGGGTAGGCAGAGATCATGGATTTCCATTTGGCGCGATCCTGGCACACCTCTCTTGCTTCTTCTGCATTCATACATCTACGCATACAAGCTCGTCGGTTATGGGTGCTCCTTATATCGGCCTTTTTATAATAATATTATACTTTTGTAATGGACTGTACAATAAATTGTTTATTGGCGTGTTTTCAAACAAACGATTAGGTGCTCTAATCAGGAAACAACATATTAATCGCATAATGTTTGATTTGAACATTGTCATCAATTTAAGATAATAGAAAAGAGTCTTTGAGAAGTTACGCTTGACACTGAATGATAGGTTTAGAAATAGCTCTATGAAAAGGAGTGGCTACAAGAGGACGTTGTACCTAAAATTGAGATTTTTTTTTAACAGTGGTAGATCCCGCAACATCTGTTGCACGAATGGGCCGGCTTGGCTGGTGAAATATCACGACCTCACAGAAGGCAGGGGTGAAGTATTCTCCGTTTAGTCTGATGATTGAGGTGCCGGAGATCTTATTTTACTCCTCTTGCCATTCCCATCCTTTTAATCCAATAAGTAAAGGATGGGAGGGGAGAGGAAGAATAGGACAAGGACATTTAATCTTTTTCTGTTTTTCTCCTCTGTCCATTAAAGGAAGCAACAAGATGCTTTGCTACCTTTAATGGATTGCTGATGTAGTCACCCACTTTATTCTATTAAAAAAACCGTCCAAGTGCGTGTGGGACTCGCGCACGAAGGGTTCCATACCATTATCTATGATTGATTGATAATATGGAACCCTTGATTTGTTGTATGGGAGCCCCAAATAAATATTTTTATTTTGTTTTTTAGTATTTATTGTTATAGTGGCAACAGAAATACATCATCTGCCTAACTATCACGGTTCATGAGATACAGCCTGGTTACAGACGGACAGACAGCGGAGTCTTAATAACAGGGTCCTCCCTATTAGTAAGACTTTAGACCCAATCTACCCTTTGGGTACGGAACCCTAAAAAAAGATCGTCAGTCCATCTTGTTATAGGTCCAACTACGCGGCATCGTGACAGAATCTATCGCAAACCAAGACCTTGTAAATATGATAATGTAATTGGTATCATATAATATGTAATTAAAACTAGCAAGGCTCGAATAACATCACGGCCTTTGGCGTTATTCTATACTGTTCTTCATATATATATAAGCATAGTATATAATGGCGTACATAACAAATTTATACCCTCTTCTGTTATTTGAGCTGGACCTAGATTACATATTATAATTATCATAATATCAATCATAAATCAAATTATAAAATATACATATGTACATTTATAAATCACAAGTTTTTGTAGAGCTACATCTGAGGCCAACATTGTTATATTGTAATAACCAAATTAGGTT
>JWHW01027227.1:49089-78812 GCA_000931545.1 Papilio glaucus
GCTCCTTATATCGCCCATTTTATAATAATATTATACTTTTGTAATGGACTGTACAACAAATTGTTTATTGGCGTGTTTTCAAACAAACGATGAGGTGCTCTAATCAGGAAACAACATATTAATTGCATAATGTTTGATTAGAACATTGCCATCAATTTAAGATAATAGAAAAGAGTCTTTGAGATGTAAGTTACGCTTGACACTGAATGATAGGTTTAGAAATAACTCTAAGAAAATGTGTGGCTACAAGAGGACGTTGTACCTAAAATTGAGAATTTTTTTTTAACAGTGGTAGATCCCGCAACATCTGTTGCACGAATGGGCCGGCTTGGCTGGTGAAATATCACGACCTCACAGAAGGCGGGGTGAAATAGATATATTCTCCGTTTCGTCTGATGATTGAGGTGCCGGAGGCCTTATTTTACTCCTCTTGCCATTCCCATCCTTTTAATCTAATAAGTAAAGGATGGGAGAGGAGAGGAAGAATAGGACAAGGACATTTAATCTTTTTCTGTTTTTCTCCTCTGTCCATTAAAGGAAGCAACAAGACGTGTTGCTACCTTTAATGGATTGCAGATGTGGTCACCCACTTTATTCTATTAAAAAACCGTCCAAGTGCGTGTGGGATTCGCGCACGAAGGGTTCCATACCATTATCTATGATTGATTGATAATATGGAACCCTTGATTTGTTGTATGGGAGCCCCAATTAAATATTTTTAGTCTGTTTTTTAGTATTTATTGTTAAAGTGGCAACAGAAATACATCATCTGCCTAACAATCACGGTTCATGAGATACAGCCTGGTGACAGACGAACAGACAGCGGAGTCTTAACCTGAGGACCCTGTTCCTCCCTATTAGTAAGACTTTAGACATAATTTACCCTTTATAATATAATATGTAATTAAAACTAGCAAGGCTCGAATAACATCACGGCCTTTGGCGTTATTCTATACTGTTCTTCATATATATATATAAGCATAGTATATAATGGCGTACATAACAAATTTATACCCTCTTCTGTTATTTGATCTAGACCTAGATTATATATTATAATTATCATAATATCAATCATAAATCAAATTATAAAATATACATATGTACATTTATAAATCACAAGTGGTTTGTAGAGCTACGTCTGAGGCCAACACTTATATTGTAATAACCAAATTAGATTGAACCCTTACGTAACTCGCCGTTGCCGATTCTAGGGGTCAAGTTAAAGTGGACCTCAAATCGACCTCGAGTATAACATTCCGTTCTACGTCCACTTGTGATATGTCAATTTACATATTAATAAAATAATAAATAATACTCAGCCTTTTTTAGTATATTTCCCCACTGCACTTTCACAGGCCTCCTCTTCGAGAGAGGGAGGGGCCGTAATCCACCACGCTTACCCAGTGTGGGTTGACGAATGTCACATGTGTTCGAAATTGGTGGTTCTAAGAGATGCTGGTTTCCTCGCGATGTTTTCCTTCACCTTTTTTGGAGAAGTGCTGATGAAATAAATTGCACAAAGTAAAGCGCCTATCTGGGTTCGTACCCGCCACCTACAATACGTAAGTCGTGGCCTATATACCACTGGGCCACCACTGCTCGATTTATATATTATGTAACATTATCTCGCTGATCAAATAACAGTCGAGGATATAAGTTTAGCGCTTACTTTAGTATCTTAGACCATTATGTAATTAAAAATAATAATAATTCGTGACGGAGTGCAAGTAAAAGAAATCCTATGTGAATTGTATGTAATTCATAGATAACAAAACAATAGTTTATAACGCTGACATTACATGTCTTCTGCATAAAACTAAAAAAAAAAACTAAAAATCAAGTTAAACGTATTTCTAATTGACTATGGCTGGAGCAGTTTGAACAATTAAGAACCGTGCAGTGCGTATTTTCTTTTGTATACAAATTCTCATAGACATACACCTTATTGTTTTAATAAAAGTACATTTATGTATCAAAGATATTCCTATTGCGGACTCCCCAATCGTGTGTCTTTTTCAACACAAAGCTACAAATTAGACACTAAAAAAATTGTCAACATCCAATTTAAAAACGTCATTTGAAAGCGTACCCGGTGTGACGCAGAAGGTCACATCAATTCGCCAGGATCGCACTTCCTCTCTAATTTTATTGTTGTGCAATTTATCACCCCTTTTATATCTCGAACGAGCTCTCCCGATATTGTTACTGTAATGTACGAGTCATCACAACAATATTAAGCCTTACAATCGACTTTTTTACATCACCAAGAGCTAATATCCTTTTTCCTGCTCTTTTTGGAATACACGCCTTACACTATGGACGAATAACCATTCGAGAACATAGCAACCGCATATTCCTTAGTTTTCATAACATCTTGGTGACCACGAAAACGCACTAGGACGGGTACACATAAGAACGCAGTATTTTCTACATAACTTTTTGGTGGCACACTCTGGTATTTTTTGTTGGTAACGGTTCTCTGATTTTGAACGTTATTTAGATTATTGTAACGTACAGAGATTGCAAAATAGTTATAACACCTAGTTATATGTACAGTCGGGCCCGTTCGCGGTATTCCAATTAAAGAAAAACAGCAAAATTGCCTTGTTCGTTGCAACGATACAAACTCCGCCCCTTTTTGCAAATAACCAATTAGGTAGCAGAGTTGTAAATAACTTTTTTTTTACAAATTTCAATATAATAAAAATGTTATATACAAACACATTCTACATCCTATTGTTCGTTCGTCGTCCCAAAGCAATTTTACTTTTTCAATTACAAATCACTACAATTATCAAAGATACCTGTCTGAACGAAATCAAAGTCAATTCATTTGCATGTTTATTATTATAACTACACGTAATTCACGTCTCTACTTTCCTACTTTTAATTTAGACATTGTAGTGCACGCATATATGTATGATCTTCAAGATTTTTACATTATTTCACTATTGGTATTGTATAATATAATTTTTAATCATTCTTCGTTTTATTTATGTTCACGCTTATGGCGCTAGTGTCGTTTGTGTTTGTAAAAATTATAAATGACATAATTTATTGCATCTGGCAACGTTAAAAGCGTTTGAATAATTGTGGTCGTACATACTGTATGCATTTTCTTATAATCCACCACAATTTCACAATCATTTGCTGTACGCCGACAACTTATTCCAATCCTTTATTGTACGCCGGCAACTTGTTCCAATTCTATGTTATACGCCGGCTGTTTAGCCTTGGTTTACTAATAGTAATATCGATATGCATTCCAGGCATCCCTAGAGGTGCGTCAGGTGGGTCGGCGCGCGGTCAGCCAGCTGTCAGGCCGAGGGATGGACGATGACGTGGTGATCGTACATTACAACGATGTATACAACATCGAGCAGACTACTAGTGAGTTTTTGATACCGATTATCGATACGTGTCATAATTTAGAATCGATATTCTAGAAATTTTATCAAATTTGAAACGGGCGGGAGAGATACATGTCTTCTAGAATACGACCATGATATAGTGACTTTAGATTATACTGAGAGTAGCATCTGGCACTGAGCTAGACGGTTGGCTCATAGGCATCCCACAAGAATGGTCAAGATGAGAAGATAATTGGAGGAGGCATATCTCCAAATGGTCGGCTCATAATGATCTAAAAAGTAAGATTTTAAGTGAACACCTTCTACTTCTTCTTCTATCAAAATATTAAAAATTCAATATGTGAGTTGAACAGAGCTAATTTTACAAACCAGCGATATTTATTTCCGACCTTGTGTCTAGACTTCCGATTAGACCAAGGTGTCACGCTCAGATATTTTTCGCGCAAGCGGTAATTACTTATGTATGTCAAGGTCACTCTGCTACAAATTCGAAAATTATTTTCTTAGGGCCTGTCCAGATGAAGCGTTTTACGTGCTTAAGTATACGAGCGACGTCATACGCGCGTTCCTGATAGTACTAGTATTAGTAGATATACTAGAGCTACATACATAACATGTACATTGCTGCGTCCATAACTACACGCCTGTCCATCGGGTGTACTGATTTCAAAATGGAGCACGAGCGTGATAGATCCAGTTCCTCCCATAATCATCGCGCTTAGGAATGCTCTTAAAACGCGGAATCTGGACACAGCATAAATTGAAACGCGCGTGTCCTTACGCGCGTAAAACCCTTCATCTGGACAGGCTCTTATTTTTTTTATTTTGTTCACATAATAACTATCACCCGTAGACATTTGTAAGTATGAGATAAATTGCAGATGTGTTACCAGCCGTTGTCCTAAAAACAGTTTTTTTTTTAAATAAATGGACTTGAAAAAAGAGACCAGGAAAAGGACGGCATAAAAAAAGAAAGAGGCTTTCGATACCTAACTCGTTAGACAAAATGTAGAAGAACAAAATACCTCAATTTCACGCAAGTCTTAGTACTTCCCCGTTAGAGGTGGTTTGTTTGTTTTTTTGCCGTCTATTATAAAAAAAATCGGGAACCTTTTTCATTCAGACACGGAACCGGTTGGCGGAGCGCTGAGATTTAGCACCGCCGTGAAAACCTTGCAGCATCTCAATCCTCTTGTATTATTTAGTGGGGATGTTTTCTCGCCTAGTATGCGTAAGTATTTTTACGACACCTCAGAATCTTTGGATACTAAGAAAACTCAGAGCAGCTACTTTTGGGAATGATTGAGGATATTGACCGTTGACTTTCTGTTTTTTCACGATCGATTTAAATATGCTCTGGGCAAAAAAAAAGGAAAATGTCTTTTACTTTGACCGTCCTATTGAAGCAATGATATCATATGAGCAACTATGTTTAATTTTTGTAAAAGATGATCAGTAAATTCTAATAGTAAAACGTCGAGACGTCGGAGCATACAAAACAGTATACTTTTCTAGATGGATCCAGAAAACTATACTACTTTGCAATAATTATGTATGTCAATAACAATTAATCCAAATAAATTTGTATGAGAGCATATAAGCGTAGATATAGATGACGCGAGATAGGTGTGCCAGGATCGCGTCAAATAGAAATCCTTAATCTGCCTACTCTCTTTTTTTGGGGTGAGCGTGAGTGTATATTTATTTATTTTATTTAAACTCCAGAGTAAAGGAGTATCTTCCATGAGATTTATATTTTATTGTGCGTCAATTGTATAAAATTGTTATTCACAGTGAGTACATTTACAAAAGGCGAGCAGATGGTGCCGGTGTTAAACGAATTAGGAACTCATTGTGCGGTGTTCGGGAACCATGATTTTGGTAAGTACGGTGAACGCAAATAAAACATGGAAGCATTCTTATCGCTCCCAAATGCTATAACTGTACCGTGATGGGCGGGGCTTATAAACTGTACCGCGCGCGATTTTAGTTATTTCATGACAGCTGATAGGTGTGGACGTTGAGCGGAGTTTTGTTTGACAATTTGTTTATTACTATGTGCTGCTTAGCCAATTAGCGGCGAGCCTTGACAACAGAGCCAATAATTACTTCGTGATGGTAATAGAGAACAAGCTGTTTAAGGAAAACAAACGGCGAGAGCCGTTCATTGAAGAGAATTTAATTTGATGTTACTTACTTTTGTTTTATTCGTCCGTGAGAATTTAGCTTCGTAATTTTATTTTCTAGCAACACTTTAGCTCTTGATTTAGATATTAATAATTCAATGATTATGAATCAGGCACTAGTGGTTTTCTATTATTATTTCTTAATAATTTCTTACTGCAGTCACAAATGGACTACAACTAGAGGCCTATGGAGATGTCTTGGCCTAGCAGAGTTGTTTAGATATCAGGTGGATACAAATCCACCAGGCTTAGGGTGTACATCATACTAGTTCTTGACCGCGGCTAATGCATTTGTTTCTTAACTGGATTATGGATTTTTTTAACTTGATGCCGCGTATACTAACTTGAAATTATAGATAAACGTCAATAAGTTGTTATCGGTTGTCATGGTGATGTATGTTAACAAAATTTCACAATGATGATATTATCGTATCAAACATTACTATGGCAACCTATTTAGAATTACCCTTGTCATGTTATTTTCTGTACCAATGACAATGTGTGTGCAAAATTTTATGATTATTGATTAAGCCGTTAAGGCATTAAAGCATAACAAACAAACTCACATACGCATTTATAATAGGATTAATCATGTAAAATATTTATCCCATACAAGTTTATTAATGTTTCTGTTCACAGATTTCGGTCTGGAAGTTCTTTCTGGGTTAGTAGCTCAGTGCAACTTCCCCTGGCTGATGTCGAATGTTATAGACAATGAGACCGGGCGGCCGCTCGGTGACGGCAAGATCACACACGCGCTGCTCTGCAACGGCCACAAGATCGGCCTCATCGGACTTGTCGAACAGGTATAGGGAGGTATAATCACTTGTCACCTCACTTGGTGTTGGTATCTTAAAGTTACGTCGATATTTGACCATAATTGTGAAAAATGCAACAGTGGTAGAGCTCGCGACGATACCTGTTGCATGAACTTTGAGCAAACAGTTTTAAACGTTTGATAGAGACAGGCTCACGACAGTGCATGCCCTCATTGCACTGTCGTGAGCCTGTCTCTATCCCTAGTTGCAAAATGCAAGAACTTAAGTGACCTTAGATATTTTTTTCGCATTTTTTTGCGTACACTCTTAAATTATTCCCATACCTTGTACAAGCGTGCTTTTAAATAAACTATCTCTGTAGAAATACGGGTCACATTTGGTAGATTCTTTGTCTCTCGTAAACTGTTTTTAGCAAGGGAAGGATAGGAAAGCTTTGAAAATGCTCAACTGAACTAATTTGAGTAGGTTATAAAATGTGGAGGCTGAACATAACAATAATAACAGTGGCAGAGACCACAACAAAATCTGTTGCACGAATAGCCCGGCTTGACCGGTGAAATACCACGACCTCAGAAGACAGGCGTGAAGTAAAAGTATTCTGCGTTTCGTCTGATGAGTGAGGTGTCGAAGGCCTAATTTTAGTCCTCATTCCCTTCCAATTTCAAAGGAGAGAGAGAAGATGATGGGGGCGGGGATGGATAGGAAAAAGAAATATCCTTTCCTCTTTTTATCCCCTCTGTTCATTAAAGGTAGGCAACGCTGCAAATCATCAGTTTATTGCAAGTGCCTATGGTCACTTGATACGATGTGAACCTCATGCTCGTTTGCCTCACTACCTATAACGAACCCAATCGTTTTTAACTTTTAATGAAATTGGAAGACTGTTCTTCCATTCCTATAAGACAATCCCAAAGCGCTTCGCTTCGACTAGACTTTGGATTTTATTTTTCTAGGAATGGCTGGACACATTAGCAACAATCAATCCGGAGGAAGTGACCTTTATAGATTTTCTACAGGCTGGGACCAAGTTAGCGTCACAATTGAAACAAGAGGTAAATTAGGGCCGATTAGTAACGCTTTTTTTGGTACAACAGTATCTCCCCCTTACCTTTTCACCCCCTTAGGATCTTTACGGAACTACCGTATCCAAAAATAAATTCACAGCGCCTGCATCAAAATGAAAAATTACTCGATAATTAGAAATAATGGAAGCATACTGGTATCTATCTTAACTCCTATACTATAGCTAACTTCACACTGCTGACATGCTCACGATTTTCACATCTATTTCACAATAAGGTCGAGTTCTGACCTTATTCCAATATGTATAAGACACAATTTACCACTTCTTCCAGGGATGTGAGTACGTGATTGCGCTCACTCACATGCGCACACCCAACGACATCAAGCTAGCCGAGGGCTGCACGGAAATCGACCTCATACTCGGTGGCCACGACCACGTCTATGAAATCTTGGAGGTCAGTTTGTTGTAATTTTAAACAGGGCCAGTCTTACGAACGGCTACACTCAGATAGTAACAAAGCGAAGTGCTGAAAGCCTCATTTCCTATATCTTCTCTTTCTCTGCTCTGCTATAAATTATCTATGATATCCCTTCATAAAGACTGATAACGTATAACTTTTCTGACTGTTTCGGATGTTGATGAGTAGAGGTGATAAGCAGCATACGAATTCAGGCAAGCGTTGCCTCCTGTTCAAATAAGAAATCACACACAGAAATATCACCTCATGTTACAGATAAACAATAAATACATAGTGAAGAGTGGTACCGACTTCAGACAGTTCTCTAAGATCAACCTCAGCTTTGGTCCTGAAGGACCTCGGGTGGAGATAGCTGCGGTGGACGTGACCAGCGAGTACGCTGAGGACCAGGCTCTTAAGGCCAAGGTTGAGAAATACTCGGGTGAGCAATTTTAGTTCAAATTCTATTACGTGTACCACTGGTGGCAGAACACTGAGTTTGATAAGGCTCTTTAAGTGAAATAACCTCGACTATCTTTGTAACCGAATATTTTATATATTGTAGGTATAGAATTTTTGGTCCTTCGAGTCGGATAATTCTCTCATCTCTATTCTACCCTAAAACGTTTGGACATATGACTATATTCCGGCATTATTTGTTGACATATCTCGGGTTCGTACGAAGCGATTGGGGATTGGGGATGTGCGTACATCAAAGGATTGGAACAAGTTCCCAACGTCGGTTTTTCTCTCTGATTAATACGTAGGTACCCAAGACAAGAGGTTACTAAATAGAGAGTACCTTCAAATGTACCTATGGAAAGAAGGTGAAGGGGATAGGATTTGCGGGCATATCACTCAATGGAGAAGTAATACCTTCATGCTTGTCTTCTGTGAGGTTTGTCCCAGGTCGAGTCGGCCCATTCGTGTAAGAGTTGTTGCTTTGCTCACTGTACTATTGTTAAATGTTACAAAGAAATGTTAGTTATTAAGAAAGTCACCTTTGGTATCGCTCCCGCTAATCGCCAGAATACATCAAGGGGTTGCTGGTATACTTTGAGGAGCTGGGCTGATTGGAGTGATCGATGTCCCATCCACATGCAAAGTACGCGCAATTTGTGGAATTGCGGAAAATAGCCCCCTACTAACTAATGTTAACAGTTGCTTTATGATATGTGCAGCTATGATAGAAGGCAAGATGGACGAGATCCTGGGCAAGTTCTGCGTGCCTCTAGAGGGAAGGTTCTCGTGCATCCGGCGCGAGGAGAGCAACCTCGGCAACTGGGTGTGCGACGTGCTTCTCGCCGCCACAGGGGCAGACCTCGTCATCCTCAACTCTGGCACCTTCAGATCTGATCAGGTGATATACATTGCTTACATATTGCTTGGAGTGAGTACGACGCGCAAATGGAAATTTTCTTAGACTTCTGCTTGATGGTGATGCAAGTATCAGGCGAAGCGAAGAAAATAACGAAAAAAACCCAGTATGAATAATTTAAAAAAAGAAATTAAAATAATTACTCAAGGTTGATGCATTCATGGCAGCAGTATCAGCAGGGGACATCTTCAAGAGGTCAAAAAAATATATAATACTCTCTATGGCAGAGGCAGGTAAAAGATTGCGAAGGGATTTTGTAATAAAAGGATATATTCACAATTGATAGTATAGTCTTGTTCGTAACACAGAGGGGAAGGCAGAGATCAAGGATTCCCATATGGGGCATAAGGTCACCTACAGCGCGAATCATCGACTTCCAATTTTAATCCAAAGGGGAAATAGATTGTTTGCCCCCACATTGTTACACATATTTGCAAAATATAAAAAGTAAAGCGTCTGTTTTTTGTCCTAGGTCCACCCAGCAGGAGAATTCACTCTGCGCGACTTATCCACAATCATACCCATGAGGGATCCATTGGTAGTTGTTGAAGCGACTGGCGCTACGATACTTAAGATTCTAGAAAATTCCGTCTGCAAATATCCCAGCTTAGAGGGGAGGTTTCCTCAGGTAATATTACATCATTATTAGAGATAATGATTTTATACAGGATGTCCAGAAATGAAAAACATTTTTTTGTAGTGATAGTTTAGCCGCGTTAGAGGATATCTGGTACAGAAAAATGGCAACTTGCGTCCGCAACATGCTTATTTGGATTTGGAACAGTTTAGAAGAACCTTTTTTCATTTATTTTTCTTGTATTCAATTTTGATTTTTAGTGTTAAGATATTGTTGACTATTTATTTTTGAACTATTGTCGCTTTGAGTCTTGAACTATGGTCTGTTTTCAGTTTTCACTTCTGTTGGCAAGTCCTTGTGACTGCCTGTGTTTTTTTTTTATAAGCGTTTACCTACTATCAACTTGGCAATTGAACATGCAATACTATACTGTGTTTCGCATCAAGATGAAATTTTTTTAAACAAAAGTTACACACCTTACCTTTTATGTTACAACTCGTAAATACGAAAATATTTTCTAAAAACAACTTTTTCTCACATTACCATAATAACATTAGCTATCCATATTATACAATTTCACTTCACTTTATCTCACAATTTCTACATTTCCGATAAGACCATAAAAGTCTAAAGGCTGTCATATATGGTGAACGACATTTTTTTATTTACAAAAATTCTATTTGATGAGGAACAAACTATAAAAATGTTTTTAAGTTCATACAGTACAGCTTTGTTTTGTAAGAGACATTTCTAAAATATTTTATAGCCACCTATTTTACAAAGTTTTGTTTAAGCAAAATAAATTTGTATATAATTTTAATTAAAATTTTAATCTATGGAATCTCAGAAATGTATGGTTGTACGTACCATTTTAGAACATCCTGTATATTTAAATGTATTAGTAATATATCTGATTGTGCGGTTTGAACAGGTGGCAGGAATCTCCTTCGCATTCGATCCGTCGAAGCCGGCGGGTCAGCGGGTTGAGGAGCAAGTGGTGAAGATCGGTGATGAATATCTACAGCTCGAGCAGAAGTATCGTCTGGCGGTGAAGCAGTACCTACACGCTGGTAACGATGGCTTCACCATGCTGCCACACTGCCCCGTACTCGTAAGTTGTAATATTTCCTTGAAGTACACTAAATGAAGAATGAACTCTTCCTCCTGTCATTTTAGGATATTATTAAATAGTGGTGTATTACCAGGTGATCTGCTTTTATGTTAGTGGTCTCCAATTAAAAATAAGATACTGGTCAGAAAATCTGACGCTGACAACTTGTTTAAATCCTTTGCTTTAAAATAAATGAAGATTCAAATCGGTTCGTTCAGACTTGCATATCTAAGGCAAAAGGATGGAGATCAGTTGTATATCCCAATGTCTTATGGTAGAATGGAGATGGTGGTGACCAATGATGATGATGGTGATGAGAATCACCATGACTAATGTTTGCAGGTGTCAGAGGATATGTGTCCTGAAGTAGGTATGGCAGTGCAGAACCACTTCGCGGCTATTAACGTGCGCACCGGCAAGTCCCGACCGTCTAAGCATCGACAGTCATTGGTCACGCTTAGTAGACGGTGAGAATGATTTTTAAAATATTATTTAGACGAAAGATATTGTTGAAAAGCGTATATTGCTGTGTGTGTTCATCATCAGAATAAAACATAATTTCATTTTAAAATTAAGAATAACGCCATCTATTTATAAAAAAAGAGTATTTTGTGTTTTTTTTTTACTTTTTGTGCCAGGTTAAAATGTTAATATCTTTGTTACTATATGAATTGGTCGAGAGACCGGCTCATATAACCACTTAGAATCAAAGTACACACGATTGTATAATTTTACAGGCATAGCTTAGTAAAGATGTTGGACGGTAGCGAGCTGGACGGACCACCTCCTTTACGCAGAGCCTCTTCAGCGGCTGTGGAGCCCAATACACATCATCACAGGTAAAATAGATTCAAGAAAAATTAAGTGATTACTCCAGCGATGGAGGTACAAAAAGTTGATACGCTAATCACCATCAGTGAGAAAGATAAATAGAAATTTCTTTGAAATAAAGTATAATCAAGAAAGAAATAGTAAATTACAAAAAAAGTGTAATGGTTACAAAAGTATATTTCTCAGGACCCGTAGCGAAACTCATAATATTTGGTCCTTCGAACCGGATATGTAAATGTATCGTTGTACAGGTTGACACGTCGCGCGTCGCTCGACGACTTGGAGCAGAACGCGTGCGAACTCGCACCTAAAATCGAAAATAGAATCATCGTCATTGATAAACCCGAGGTGAGTTACGCTATTTAATGAATAAGAAGCTCGTTCTTGGAAGAAGTGGCTAACAAGATGTTAAATGGGCGCAGACATTTTTCAGCACGGAAGTTAGCTCATATAGCTTACTCAGTGTGCAGAAATAGGTGTCGCCATCGTTCCAGACAATATTCGTCCACTGCTGGACGTAGACCTCCCCTATTGATCACGTCAAAGATCGGTCCCCTACCATCCTCATCCAGTTGACTCCTGCAACTCAGTCCATCTTGTGGGCCTACGCTGCGTCGAACTGTACTTGGCCGCCATTCCAGGACCTTTCGGCTTATCAGCTATGCGTGCCAGCGATGTGTTCGGCCCACTGCCACTTAAGGTTTGCAATTCTTCGGGCAGTATCGGTTACCTTGGTTCTTGCGGATCACATCATTTCTGAATCTATCACGTAGAAACTGCGAGCATTACCCTCTCCGTCCTCTCGAGCCGTCTGATGGTGCTCGCAGTTAGGGTATATAATAGGTATACTGAATTTCTAACTAAGGGTGAAGAATAATAGCGTATATGTAAGATAAAGAGGATGGATGAAAGGGGAAGGAATAATGGCGCAACACATCGGTCAGGCGAAACGCAGAAGTATAAATGACTCTTCACCCCTCTATTCTGAGAGGTTGAGGGCAACGTCAGACCATCGAGAAAGCCTCGGTTGCCTCGGCAAGGCAAGTCATAATATTTTTCGTAATATAACAGAAACTTCAAGCGCTTTTGGCTGAGAGAGCTCGCTGGGAATCCGACGCGGTCATCAAAGAGGTCGACGATGAAAATTCACCCTAAATACCCTACCCCAGTATCAAAAACTTGTTTGTCTCAATTAAATTTCGACCTAATTTCTTATTCAATAGAGTTTATATTCGCAAGAAAGATTATGCCAGTTCAGTATGGATGAATACTGAATAGTCAGTACAAAAGTCAGAACTTGAATTTGTAGATACATTTTTAGTTTAACTATAAAAGGCAAGTCCAATAATTATAATGTCAGCCACTAATAATTAACAAATATGTAAGATAATACAAAACAGCTTGTATCTGTTTTTAAACATGATATACAATTTCAATCTTCTTATATTTCAAGATAGAATTAAGATCTTCGTACCATCTTTTTTTCATTGTCATTAAGTCGTTTACTTAAGAAATATTGATATTTTTTTTATCTCAATTTTTGTGATTACATGTTGTTAAATAGTTATCATAACTTTGTTGTTACCAACATTAAAATAATAACCAACACTTTTTAGTATGAAAAACATAATAGTTGTGATTTAAAAATAAGAATAACCGTAATCGATTAATATTCCATTGTATTAGTAAAAAATCGATTAAAAATAATTGTCTATTGTTCATAATAATTTATACAATTGTCTCTGGTCATGTATGTAATTGCTATATGTAAAAATTTGTTAATTTTATCTATTTTATTTTATGCTCTTGTAAAGAGTAAATTATATTTAGGAATTGTATAACCTCAATTAATACAAAGTACATTTTGACATTACTCCGCGTGCATTGTTTTTACAACGAGCGCCAAAGAAATAATTTGTTTGTTAGTCTTATTTATATTCATTCACTACGTTTCCTTTTTTGTACACCGTACAAGGATGTGTCATCGGTTGTATCAATGTGCATGCGTAAAAAATAATATCAGTTTAATATGTACGTTATGCTATATTGCCTTCGACCAAAAATACACTAGATTAAAGGTAACGGACCTAAAAGATGCAAGAGAAGATTCTTGTATCAATTGCAATTTTAAGCCTTAAAGATATGTGCAAAAAGTGGAATTTTTAAGCACCCGCTGCGCAAGATAATACAATACGTCTCTCTCGCTCTCGTCTTTATAGCCACAGGCCCTTAATAACGTATTAGTGGAAACTAAATCGTAACAGAGAGGAATAAGGTTGTTTATTGAAAAAGTATTTCTGTATACAAATAAACGGGAAAGTTTCATTTCAAGCGATTTTCTTTCTTTGGTTTTGTATGAGACGCCGAATCTAGCGTATTTTCGACCGGAGCATATAGCAATAAAGTCGATAATCGCTTGTTCAGTAGTAAAGCTCATCTACCTCATAAAAGTATTGCTTACTTGTTAGACGTAGTGAAGATAGTATTTAAAGGCTTTAAACTATATCGTCTTCCTTATTAGAGTGAGACAGGTATCGATTCTCGAGGCTTTTGATATTTCATCGAACCAGCGGCACTCACTGACAGCACCGCGAAAACCGCTTAGGGGGTCTTGTCGATGCGCATGTTTGTGTGAGTGTGCCGTTGCGAGCGTTTGTAGGTAGTTTCCGTACTGTCTCCATATTTATGCTGTGTCATATATCTGTTTCACATTCGAAAATCTTACATATCACTTCTGTACTGCTTTTAAACATTGTAAAATTGAATAATGGTTTAAGGGTCTATTTTATACTTTATGTAAGTTTGGAGATCAAAAATAAACGCCGTCCGAAATTAGATTCATGTTCTCTAATAATAATTTAAAATATGAAAAACGTAGGAGACGATAAAATGAAATATTAAAAGCTCAGATACTCGATTCGATACTGTCATTAGAAATATAATGCATCTCGCTCGCACTTGCAGTTCTTATGAAATAATCGTTGTGTATGAGTAGGATAGAGATATCGATAAGTTGTTGTTAGGTTACCAATAATCTGCACGCAGTGCACATTGGCCTCATTCGCTTGTAGTATTGACAACTTGTTTATATTAAGTGTTAATGGCCACAAATTCATTATTTACTTTATACATAAGGTATTTAATCCGATATAAGTAACCCAGCATATATTTAACCTTTATAAAACGTCGATATGTAATGTTTTCATTTTTTATTACATATTCTATAAAATAAAATTATAGAATTCTTTCACTATGAATTAAAAAGGTTTTCAGGGAAAATAAATTGTTAAAATTGCATCACAAATACTTTTTAATTAATATTTAAATGTGTTAAAATGACTTTAATTATTCTATTTGCCATTTCCCTACACCTATCGACCTATTTCAATGCATATTTTCAGAATAACCGCCATTTGTTTCTTTTTCTTTCGCACCTTACCTTCTGTCTATTTTTGTCTCGCTCACTCCTTGGGAAATTAATTCCTAGCCTTTTGACACACTAAAGATTTTTGGCGGGTATTTTAGCTGTCATATAAAAAATGCTTTGCAGTGCCTTTATAGTAATTGTTTTATATGTTTGAACAAACTAATTGTAATTATTATAGAGTATAATGCGCCTTAAAATCTATGCAATAAGATTGCTTTTGGTGTATTACGAAAAATCTACTTTTAAAATGACGTTAACTATCAAACTGTTTTTTTTTTTTAATCTAAAGACATTTTGTTTATTCGTACATATGATCAAGAAACATTATATTTCATTATACATTATTTAAATATACTTTAGAAGACTATTTTTATTTATTTTATATTGTGATTTAATAATTTAAATATGTTTTAAGCTAAGTTTAAAAGTTACAATTTTTAAAAAAAATGTTACAAAGTGATTTGGATCATGGGTTCGAAACGCAAATAGCATTTTGAAATAAGATTTTCATATATTTAACGATTTCTCTTAAATTGTTAGCGACAGGTTCATCTTCTGTTATACATATTTAGCATTTGTTATTATCTTTTCTTTACCGAGATAAATATCATATTGCAATGTCTCGCCCTGTTTCTGAAAGGTTTGTCAAATTTTTATTCAACTGTCAAATTAACCGCCAGCGCAAATCAATTACAGTTTCTTCTAGCAAATCATTTGATCGGACATTTGACAGCTGGATAGCTATTTTTTCCGTTCATTCGCCTTTTAGAATCGGGTGTTAAATTGTTGTTTCCATGTACTTTGTTGCTATTATGTCTCTGATTTAGATTTTAGTTGTATTAAAACAGAACAGGAGTGAAAGAGACGGAGTTAATTTGAATTTCAGGTCACTTTATTGATTGATATTGACTGCATAAAAACTGAAGTTTTTATAATATAAGGGTAAGGTTATGTTAAGTAAGTACATACTTATGTTGCGTTTCTATCAATATTCGCATGCTGTTTGTTCTGAAAGATTTGATTAGTTAGACTTCGTTGTGTAAAAGACATCTGTAATTAGTGTACGGGCAGCAATAAAGACGCTAGTTGATATTGGGTAGTCGTGGCCTAAGTTGTTTAATTCGTTGATGAAGTGTTAAGGTGAACTTCCACTAAAAACTTTAGTTTATACAGTTGACACAGTAAGCGTATCAAGTTTGGTACTTATTGTACTTAGGGCCTGTATCACAAAGTTTGAGTAAAGTGCTTAATACCTAGTTGACAAATAAATTAACTGACACATAAAGCTTCCCGTTAAAATAGTATGCGTTTACAAACAAAGTTTATGTGTCAATTGGTTACTTGTAAGTTCGAGATGGCAATTTGACGTTTCAAGTTACGGAACATGTGGGAGCGTAAATATATTTATTTAATTTAATCACTCGCAAAAGCGTTTATTATGTGTATATTACGTATTGTGTTATACTTTAAATGCAATAATACAAAAGAGCATTTTTTAGAAATCGATTATTTTTATAAGAAATGCATAATCTCTCAAATAATTATAACCACCCAATAACTTCCTTACCTGACGGATGATCCAGCCTATAATTTACTTGGCACTTTATTAACCAGTTAGCTTATTTATAGACTGTAAAATGCCAAAAATGACTTTATTCGTCAGACAAGACGCAAGTATTTTATTCAGGACTTTACTTAGATATTGTGAAACAGGCCTCTAGTGGTAAGCTACTGTTTATGTTGGCTAAGTTGAAAATAGGTAGACATATTTTTAAATGAAATAACACTAACCGTCCAAGGATCGCGTATTTTCGTTTCGATTATTCAAATATTTAGTGGAAGTGCACCTTTAGACACTGCTGCTTCAATAAGTCAGTTGGAGCACGCCTTTTTAGCCGAGCCTAAATTGAAATTATGAAAATAGAACAATTTCTCGCACCAATATTTTGGCAGAACAATAGGTTGTAAAGTAGATATTTTAGATATAATAATTAAATAAAATTACCTTTAGCTATTTTATCGTCTTTAATGTTCAATAACAATATAATAGCGCAGTTTACGCCCGGTTTCTGAAAGGTTTGTCAATTTTTTATTTAACTAACACTCCTGTCAAGTTAACCTTCATGTCAAATCAATAACAGTTCCTTAAAGAAAAAAATGATGAACATGCTTCAAGCAATTCAAATGACATTTGATCGGGCATTTGACAGCTATATAATTTTTCTGTTGCCTTTAAGAAACCGTGCTATTAAATGATTTGCAAATTCATTGATATCAAGTATGTTAGTGAATCAGATTGGATTCCAATGAGTTTCCAAATGTTTTGAACAACACTCACTTATTGAACTTTGTGCCTGGCTTGTGACAATAGGCTGACGCCCTGTCGCACCATAAAGATGCTTACTGAGATTATCAGTTGTATTTCAAAAGAAGCCTTATTTTCGACTTTGTAACGACATTCGTTATGTACGAGTGCTTTAGATCACTAAAAACATCAGGAATATTTTAAAAAATCAATGCTTTTCGTTTAGGAAATAATTATCTTATGCCAGTTGGTTGTATCGTAAAGTTTGTGATATATTTTAATAACTCAATAAAAATATGCTGGTATGTGATTAATTTTCTTTTGAATATATTATAAAATTATTATAATTGTTTTTATTTCACGGATATTTAGTCAAGTGATATAATTTTTTGACAGTTTTTCGATATACAATATATATTTGTTTGGTCCGGATAAACTCAAAAACTACTCAATAGATTTAAAAATCTTTCTCCGTTGAAAAGCCCTTTTATCTGCCAATAATTTGCTGGCTTACTATAAGTTGACAAACAAGCAGTGGGTCGTGTTAAGTAATCACCAACGCCCATGAACAACCTAAACACCAAAACAACAGTAGATGCGTTGCATTTAAGGTCCTTCCCTAAATCCCCTTGGAAATACTGCTGGAGACATCGTGGTTTTTACTAAATAAAGTGGCGAATAGAATGTGGCGATTTTCTTGGGATGTAAATCAATGACTTAAAAAAAGGCGGCAGCCTTTTTAGGGGCTTATTGAGCTCAACAACAATCTCACAATTGCTCATTGAGCAGGTATAAAGCAATCATTGTGTAACTTTAAAGAACAATATTATCCAAGCATTGGTTTGGATGTTCGTAGGTAGCATTGCCTCGTTCCGTGTTAAAGGTGGCATATGAGCGAGCGGGTCACCCGATATCAAGTGACCGTAACCCATAGACATTTTCAACAAGCTAACGAGTCCCCTAACTCTAATGGGCAGAGGATATAAATAGAAAAGGATATATCTTTCCCCCGTAAAATCCTTTTCCTTATTAGAAAGCCTGCGGAACCTCACTCATCGCCTTCCGTGACGCCGTGGTATTTCACCGGTAGAACCGGCCCGTTCATGCAACAGATGTGGGCTCTATCATTGTTGTTATATTGAATATTAAAAAATACTATAATTCTTCTCAAAATTCAGTAACTATGTAGTATATTTTTATTTACCGGAAGCCAGATTACCACTAAACCCTTTTTCATCTTAATCTTTATCCATGTAATTAAAATTATCCAAGTAGACGTCTGTGTTATTAACTTTGCCCCGCGGTTTCACCCACCGAGCCATTCGTCTTCAGCTCATAATGGCCGTTGAATAACATTTAATACCTTCCTCAATAATTGTGCTGTTAAATGCATAAAATAATTATTCAAATCCGATTGGTGGTTTGTGAAATTATCGCGTTACAGATTGGCTCACTCAAATATTGCATTTGAGTTAAGTTTAAAAAGGTCTGTTTTCTTCTTTACAGACGCTCATCAAGGGTTAAGGAGAATTAAAACAACAAATCAGATTAAAATTACTTCACATATTTATCGAAAAAAAAATGCCGTCCAAAGGTTATTCTTTCCATAATCATTACAATCATCGCCACAATCAATGTGATATTATACAAAGCAAAGATGGACGACCACGATTTGAGACGAACTATTATCCTTACTAATACTGGATATACAAAAAAAATGCAGATCGATAAAGGTTTCCCTTTTATTTTTACCGTCTACCCGCAAACTTTAGTACAGCCAATATAATTTATCTACGAGACCGATTAGAAAATAAATTGTTCTACATAATTATACACAGGGCCTTAAATCAACAAAAAAAAACACAAATCGATTTTAATTACGAGTTGCTGTCATCGCGAAATCGATTAAACGACAATTGTATAGAATCGATTTCACAATAAAACGAAATTTTCCGAAAAACAACTCGATTACATTCATAGCCCAATTCCTATACTTAATGTATTCAAACTTTTACACACAACCACGAATTCGTAACGAAGAAAAAATCCATTAATCACTTGATTTCAAAATTCAATCGTCTTATTTACACAAATAATCATATACCGATTAATATAGATAAACAATCAATGATCACTTTGTAATGTTAATTTATGCGATGGAGCCATTGGAGGGATGAATAGGCCAGCTCGATCGGGAAACTACATTACAGAATACACTATACGGACCCCTACGTTTGGCCACACAGCGGGCGGAGCGGGACGGCGACGCGACGCCGGCGCAGTTGTGATATGTAGTTACTATAGAAGTCATATATAGTTGCGTGAAGTCGACATAAGTGACATCTATGGTAACACATACAACTACGCCGTCATCCGCTGTATGGCGAATCCTCAACTATTCCCTTCTGATAATTTGGGGGATTTTGGCTTACGCCTTTATCTTGTCATAACTTGTGACGTATGTTTGGTTACTAGAGTAACTAACATTAGGAGAACCGCTTGCTCATTTGCCTGTCGATATATGTTTAAATTCAAAGCATCGTCATCACAGGGATGTTACCATTCAGTATATACAGTCAGTCTTATTTTTCCATATATAACGGTTTATTATAAATCACTAAGAGTTTCTTTGTGAAAAACTATCTAATAATCCTTCAGTGTGTCTCAACCTTTACACAACTGTACCGTTTGTATCAATGTCGATTACAAGGCAGAATTATTATCTCCATTCAGTTTCTATCTATTCTATCGACATTATCTTATCACGAAAAAAAAATAAACTTTTTAAATTGATATTACAAAGTGATCATGATGACAAATTATGTAGAAATTATGACACTTATAGACTACACAGTCATAGACTTCGCGTGAAATACATGCGTATATTTACGCTAAATATTTTAATGACTACCCAAATTTCGACTCAATGTATAATCTTTGACCAACGAGTGCGCCTTTCCATCTGTGATGCATTAATTCGTACTGAAACCATACTAGTACTGTTTAACAAAAAGTACTGTTTAAATTTTATAAAGCCGACTGTTAAAAAAAACGCAATATTGCAACAATCAACCTTGCTTATACAGGATCCTGTTATCAAATAGACAAGATTACTTCCAAAATTCCTTTTGTATTAATGGGTTGACAAGGAGAAAAGCTCCAATATCACTTGCCCTGGCCTTTTTATGGTAACACCAGAACCCCAGAGGGAGCCTAGACTTGACTAAGGCCAGGGTCGGATTCTATATTATACCAATTAATCCACTAACAGTAATGACCTAAAAGAAACCCAAATAACATTTTGTTCATTAATTTCAAGAAAATGTATTTAGTTGCTTGGCGTCATTGATTGTGGAACAGCACTAATATAACTTTAAGTGAAATAATAGAAGTAATTGTGATACAGATTACTGTAGTTTGAACAAATCTTTTACATGTCAAAAGGTTCATTATAACATTATATTGTTATATAATTGTTTCGAGTATAGTGATACATTAAATTTAATCACTAATAATGCGGTGACTATCGAGGCTGTCGCCTTATACTACAGTTGACTACATTTATACTTAGAATAGTCAATTAGGCTTCAGAAACTCCCATACTAGCAAAAGTGCTGAACCCGATTATTTAATACCACGAATATTATAGTAAAATGAAAACAACACCCGTGTTTTTAAACCATTATGACTGACACTGCTTCCAGAATATCTTTTAGTGTTTCAGTACCCGCCATTTTGGAAAAAAATCTACATTCCTCCAGATACCTAATAAGCGTATCAAAAGTGAAGCCACGTGTGTCGCCAATTGGCGACTTAGGAAAATCGCAGTCGGAGTTTCCCGCGGTACGAATTCAATTTTCAAAGTTTGTAATTTCAAAAATGTCGGTTTGTGTTGTGAAATCGTTCAAAGTAACAAAAAAAAATAGTGCACGTAAATATTTTTGCGCAACTAAAGCTTTCTTTGCGCGAGTCAACTGGATGAGTGCGGCAGGAGACCGATCTTTGTGGCAACCACCGGGGGAGGCCTACGTCTAACAGTGGACGACAGTAGGCTGAAAAGAACGCTAAGAAGAATATCGCGCTTCATTTTTGAACATTGAATTTGTATGGAAAACTTTATCTGGAGGTATTTAAATGTAAGACGAGAGGTAAAAGAATAATTAAGTGTTGATAAATGCATTAAATATATTCATAAGTTACCTCTCTTGTTTCAATAAACATGATGATATTTACTGTTCATATGTTTTATGAAGAAATTTGAAACGTCACTAACGTCATAAGACAATAGGAAAAGGCAGGGCTCGGCAAGTAGTTTAAATTGAATCCAGACACTCTTTAAAAAAAATTATCGACATTCAGAAGAAATTTTGAAATCCCCATAGAATCTAACTAATGAGATTCTGTTTGGTTTTCGAATTTACTAAAAAAAAGGCTTAACATTTGGCGCTCCGAGTTTCGACTTTTACCGAACGGTGGTATATTTACTTTTCTTTGTTATTAGCAATGTTTCTCGTCATTATTTCTGATATTGTGGTTATTCAGGGTCGCACGTTTTCATTTTTAATATATAGAAGTTCTAACTTAATATTTTAAGAGTCTTTGAAGTTTTAATGGCAAGTTAGATTAGGGTTGCCAATCCTTCCAATATTTTAATAGTACAAAATATACTTGCTGCAAAACTGAATTTATAATAAATAGTGCCAATACATATAGTAGTCATAAAATACCTAACAAACTTAATGTTGTACACGCTGAAATATTTACATAATGCCCTGTTAATGACAAAGTATTTTATTTATTGCTTAGCTTATCACATTTTAACTTTACAAAGATATTTTTTTACAAAACATCTGGCAACCCTATTTCAAAGAAAAGAATGATTCTCTTTACAAGGATAGGAAAAATCTGTCTGCCAAATCGTGAGGTAGAACTTTTGCCCCAGTAATATTATTGTGCAGAACATAAGGGAGCTAACACTAAACCACATTATATACAAAAAAAATATCTTTGGAAATATCTGTTATATAGTTTGACTTCATTAAAGAAATGATTATTATACATAGCAACAATGCCAATCACCATCAAAATACATAAATGTTATAAACTTTGTAAAACCATAGTGTCACACTGGATGCTACTTATATGCATTATGTTGTCATATTTAATTTATATGTAAACAAATAATAAGTAAGTTTTAAGAAAATGTATCATATATAATATACCTAGAATGTGCAGCAATGGTACAGAATGTTAAATGTTTTTTTGCAACAAGCATATCAAGAAATTCCCTGTTATTGATTTAAATAGCAACATTACATAAGCCTGTTTATTAAAAAAATAAAACAATGCTTTATTTTCAATAGTCAACATTGCATTTATGTATTTAAACAATTGAAATTTAAATGTATTTTCTTAGCCAGAATGTTTGTATTTATTTATGAAGAACAGTAGTTTTATAAGTTAGAAAGTGATGTTAATAATTGATACTAACATTTTTGTCATACTGTAATCAACCAAGCCAACACCAACACAGGTTTGCCGTACGGACATTCTAGTTTGTAGCAATATCTACCCTTTTTTAAGACAGTCAAGAGGTGGTCCAAAGATTTAAATGTATTAATACACAAACTCCTTTCATATAATACTTATTATATCCAGATTTTTACGAGTCCTGACAGCTATGAATATTCCATACAAACAATAACAGCCAAAAATATCTTTAAGAAGTAGTGAAAGTTGCCAAGTCTCAAAAAAAAACTGTATTTGCACTTTTTATAAGCATTAATCTCAGAACTTTTGAATTCTCGCCAACTAAATGTTTAAAAAATAATTGTAATATTTGGCAGTGAATGAAAATAATTAATCCACACTTTTGGGAGCCTATTTATTTTAACTGCTAAGCCTTTTAATTGAGACAAAATAATCAATGAAAATGTGTTCAGGAAGCCAACGACACAAATTCCACTCACCCTGATGGAGGACATTCGACAGGTCTGAATCCGGTATCTACAACATCCTTCCTGCCGTTAGCCGTTTTTAATTAATCATTTAGTTAATGTCCCACAAGTTATAATAATTTTGTTACTGAGAGAGAAATTATTATTAAGTAAAATAATCTATCCAGGATAAACAGATAGATAAGATGTTTCATCTTTTATAGCAGGCTTATTCAGTCCCAAAATGTAAGAAAGTGAACATATAATATAGAAATGAATAAATAAATATACACTCACGCTCATAACCCAGGGAGGTGGGCAGAGATTTTAGATTTCCATTTGGCGTGGTCATAAAATTAGCCTTAATTGTGACACAAAAGATTTTCATGGGATGTTTGATACGGCCAAATTGAAGATTGCCCATAAACAAGCCTATATGATATATGAATCATAAATGAGAGAAGTGTATCAGGACAGTGCCAGAGACAACCCCTGAATTCCATTTCTTCTTCTGTTGCAGATGTGTTTGTTCAAAAAATACTTGCATATAGAAATATAATCTTAATGTGTTTGTAGAATATTTAGATTCCAAAACATTTGATTAACAGCAATCTAACCAATAGTACTGGATATGGGTATTTAAGTTCCGTTCTGGACAAAATCATTGCATTTCTAGATCACCCGACTTTTGGGCATGTGGCAAAACAGTTAATGTATCCCTGGGGTAGAGGAACACAATAATTTGTTTTTAAACTATATAAGAATCATGGGACCTCACCACAATTATTTTATTATATTATGTTATCCCAATTTGTAGTAGTGATTAAAGGAAACACCAGTGTTATTTGGTTATAAATACAACCCACAATCTATATAATAATTGGCAGACAGAATTTTCTAAAAAAAAGAACTTATAAAATGTAACATTAAGAATCACTTATTCCAAACCTACTTGGGTCTATAATAATGACATGAGTATTGACACTGTGTAGCATTATCATTTTAAATCAGCACTTTCCACTTAATCCTAGGTGTACTTCCAATTACTAGATTACTTAATGATTACAATTAAATATAACTGTCACTGCACAAATCTAACGGTAGGACAAGGAACTCTGACCGGTTTATAGAAAATTCTAGATTGTCATGGCCTTAATTAACAAATATGAAGACTCCATTTTTATTTATGATTAAAATCGAAGATTTGAACAATGACAGTAACTTATACAGCTGCCTGCCCAGGTCAACCCTTCTGGAGAGTTTTGCGTAAGTCGTCAAATACCATGGGGTGGGGGATATTTACATAAAAAGAGTTCATTTAAAGCAATGTCCATTTCAAATTACACTAATAAGCGTCGTACAAATATCTCAACAAAACATCCACCGAAAAGGGTTGATCGAAACTTTGCCATAGTGCCGACAGCAACCACATTATGTTATACATGATTATGTAGAACGATCATACCAATACATTGCCATTGTCAATGTCCCCCTTTAAACAAAAAAAAAACTGTGATGCTTTCCTTGTCAATAAATAAGTCTGCTTAAACACTACAATGTTCGAACGGAAGATAGTTCACAACCGGTTTTGACGGTTTCTAAGAGCCCTCAGGCGCGCACGGCGCATCTTTGCGGATTATATGTCGCCATTTTGACTAATCCCAATCCTCTTGATGAACTCCTCTTGCAACATCACTGTCTTAATCATATTAGGATGGGCGCCATAGGCAATTGTTTTATCTGGGGTTGTACAGTACTGTTGGGTACCATCTGTCAGGATCACTTGTCCATTGGTCAGGCCTCCTGTTGCATCAATCGTGTTCCAGTACGCTTCACCTGGGGAGGTTGTGTTCACTCCCGGCGGAGGGGCCGCTGGTGCCCCTGTGTACCTGAAGTAAGGATTTTTCAAATCTAATGTATTAGATGATGAAATATTGGTTCCTTCTAGATTAATGTCCATAGTAACATCATAGCTTTGCCTTTTGTTTGCTAATAAAAGCACTCTACCAGAGAGCACCTGGCCCTGCTTGGCGAATATTGGTGTCTCTAACAAACATCTCACTTGATACCAATGTGTTAAAGGTTCCGTGGGTGCTGTGGATAACCAGATATGCTGTGTGTTGCCCGCAAATAGCACATCAAACCAAAATGCAAGCCCATGGCAAGTTCCAGACTGTGTAAGTTGAAATCTAAATGGCACTTCGATACGATGTAGATCAGTTTCATTGGCATTGAGGAAATCAACAATGTGCCTCACTGATCTAGACATACAAATACGGACATCAAATGTGTCAACTATAGGTTGTCTGAAATATTCCTTCATAGCGGCGGTGCGTAATGCACTTAAGTCTACACCATGGAAACATGTCTGATACCAAAAGTTTGCCTTATTATACTGTTCCATGAAAAGTGCATCATCAGTGAAGGGAGCAATGTGTAGATCACCGCGAGTTGGATACATGTTACCATTTGGTTTGAGCCACTTCTTTGCATGTAAATATGTCTCCAGCATCCGCTCATTGTACAACATATAGCCCATCGGTTCGGATATAATCACATCTACACTTTCAGGCAGCTCAATCTCTTCTATTTTTCCCGCGACTACGGTTATGCGATCGTGAAGACCATTCGCGCGTACTAGGGCTTGGGCGTGATGCGCCATGTTACTTGCCTCGACTGCGTACACTTTCCGCGCGCCAGCCTGCGCAGCAAAAAACGACAAAATACCAGAACCCGCGCCAACGTCCAACACAACCTTGTTTTTGAAATCATTAAGGTTCGATAAAATAGCACGCTGATACGTACTTGTCCTAACATAATCCTGCATCATGTTCTGCTGTTGACTCAGGTAACCGTAGAATTGGAAGTACTGCATCGCGGACGAGTCTTCCGTGCGTACCGTGAAGACGCTTGATGACCGACCCGCCTTGATTTTCGTGACCAGCAGATGGAAATTCTGACAATCAGCGTCCGATGCAAATTTGAAAAACAAGGTTTCATTGTCAATCGTGAAGATGTACGACTGACCCGCTACTCTTGAACACTCACTCAGATTGTGGACGGGAAATTCTAACAGTTCTTGTGCTAGAACAGGGTCGGCACGTATCACTTTAACACTTAGCCCTTGAGGATCGTAATCCACGTTTACGTTTGTAGGGAAATTGAACCGCGGCGTTAGAGCCCCGTCATTGTTGACGGCGGATACCGCCACCCCGCGAAACGTGTTCGCCATTGTAGAAATGCGACACTGACTCGATACTTTGTTTCAAAATTGTCCACGCGCGTAATGGCAAACAAAGAGAAATGCCGTTGAGAAGTTTGGGGCCGGTGTAAAATCGATCACTCACAAACTTCCTCCCTCCTCAAATCTATGGTTGCAGCGGCAGCGTGCTATTATTTTTTTCGTCTGTAATCTGTGAATGACGATGCACAGAAATAATTGTTGCATTATGGATTCTTTTTTATTTTTTTAATTAAAATTTTAATAAATTAGTACTATTTAAATAAGTTATGTTCAGCAAACATTTTAATTTGCATTAAATACATATATTTTATATACTGAATATTTTGAATTATTACGATAAAATGTGATTAATTAGAATTATCATGCATTACAAAATTTCCATCTTATTTCTATTTAGTATATGTTTAATGTATATAATAAGAAATATATACTAATTATTGCATACCCAATATCCTATTTAATTAATTTTAAACTTATAATGACACTTTAAGAATACAATTTTGAGCACTTGATGTACATGCATTTATATCTTCGAATTATTAAAAATTACTTTTACGTGCTTTAATTCTATCAATTAGGTGGCTCTATCACTTAGGTGGCTCACAGCATGGCTGTATAAAGCAAACGCAATCCTTATTCCCCTTGGTCTGTCTGTCAATGTCAAATTCACGCCGGATAAGGTTAGGTTAGAAACATATGTTTTGATTATTACTTTATCATAACTACCAAAAAATGTCTAAAAAATTTAAGACCATGAAATGGGAATCTGTACCGATGGAAGGATTTCCAGTTTCTATGACGGATAAGCTCGAAGGTTTTGTTGGCCTGGAAGAATGCACTGAATATGGTCTCGACAAGGATGGAAAGAAATCGAAAAAGGCAAGTACACTTAATTCTTGAAGTACCCACTTTTTATTACTCAATCATAGGTCCATCTGAACTACTCTGAAGTTTAGCTGTTTTTACTTTTGAAAACGCCATGTACTGGCTAAACATTGCAATTTTAAAAGGTTATATTAATATAATTAAAAATCTTCTAATAATGCCTCTTTAATGCTGAAGGTTGGCCGGTAACTTCGTAAATGTGTTCTTATTTTGTGCGAGGTGAAACAATTCTTCGGCTGACTTATTCCCTGTCCATTCTCTGAAGTTTCGCAGCTACATTTAAACAAAATGTATTCTGAGTAAAATATGTATTTATAATATTGCAGAAAACAAAAGCAGCAAAACAAAAAACTACAAATAATACCAAAGTTTTACAAGAGAGAATAATAATACCTAACAAAAAAGTAAAACTTGAAAATGGTTTCACTGTAGAAGTATGTGATATTGTAAAACCATCACTTACAAATGATACAATACCAACAGGAAAGAAATCTATTGAGAAAAGAAAAGAAAATATACAGAAGTCTACAGATAAAAGAAAAGCTGATGTGAAGAAAGAGCAAACAAATTCAAAACAAAAGAAGCGTAAGCTGGGCGATATATCAGAAACACATGATACATTAACACCCGAAGATATGTTGTCTTGGGCTGAATTTAAGTTACCAGAAGAAATAATAATTGCTTTAGCTGAATTAGGATTTAAAAAGCCAACGAAAATACAGCAACTGACATTGCCAGCTGCTATTCATGGTATGTGATAATCTGTTTTTTTTTTTACATTATGAGCAAAGTGACCTGATCTTAAATGATTACCTAAAGTGTATTAGATGTTTCCAATACCCTAAAAGAGCAACAGTAGGTTAAAGGAGTCGAAGTGGTTTAAGTTATAGGAATCACTAATATGAAAATGATCTATTTTGTAGATCTCTCTCTATCTCTATTGTAGATAAAATCTCTGATTTTGTGCAACCTTACTTTTACTTCCAGGCCGCCGAGATATTCTTGGAGCTGCTGAAACCGGTAGTGGTAAAACATTAGCTTTTGGCCTCCCAATTTTATCTGGGATCATGAAGCTAAAAGAAAAAGCGGAAGCGGGCTTGAATGTATATGAAATACCATATAAAAAGACTTCAGTGAAAAGAAAAAGTCAAGACGATACAAAAGAAAAAGCAAAAAAGAATGGCAGATATAAAAAGAAAAAAACAGAAAAATTACAAGAGCCCTCTGAAGGTTATTCAAGTGGGGATGATAGTGAGAATACAAAAGAAAATATAAGAAGTGGTAGGAGTAAAGAAGAATTTCTAGAAGAAATAGAAGTACCAATAAAGAAGAAGGAGGTATCAGTTGATGAAGGCAATGACAGTGATGCCAGTGATAATTACATACATTTATCAGAGATGTTGGATTCTGATGACTTGGCAGAATCCAGTGATGATGAAGCAGATAGGGGTGAAACAAATGTGAATGATGGTCATGAAACAGATGGTGTGGATGAGGTGGATGAGAATGGTAACAAATTTTACCTTTTATACATTGATTGGTAAAATTAGAAATCATCTTTCTAAACAATCAATAATGATTTTCATAAATTTCATTTAATTGAAAAGCAATTAAAATTAAATAAATAAATCATAGGATTTTATAGATTAATATAGATTAACTGTCAATTCATAAACACTCAGTAAACAAATTAAGACCTTAAGAAGGAGGGCTTAAGCTTTATATGCTATGCTACACTTGTATGCCTTGGAACCTGGATAGCCATAGATTTTTTTATTTGCAGGTATTGGATGTGTAAAAGTAATAGACAATATAGAGATGCCAGGCAATGTTGAGGTGAGGACGGGGAAGCCCTTATATGCTCTAATACTCACACCAACAAGAGAACTGGCTATACAAATCAGCCGACACCTGATAGCCGCTGCTAAATATACAGGTAACCTTTTTGTAATTTTGCGCTCCTCACCAGCATTAACAGCTGTGGCATTAATAGGCCTGCTCGAGCTAGGCACCAAAACTTACTGTAACTACTATTTACTAGCAAACCACTTAGCTTAGAAAGATAGGGAAATAAAATTTAGTCATGGGAATTCACTGATAGAATTTGTAAAATTTGTTCAGTAATTTTTGTGTTTATCCACGACAAACAAACAATCAAATGACTTCTTCTTTATAATATAAATATAAACAAGTTTCAAGTAGTATTTAGACT